>SKCR01024024.1:0-232414 GCA_019454045.1 Zanthoxylum bungeanum | reverse complement strand
CCCAATGAACAGGCGGAGGTCTGATCTTGAATAGATCGTTGACGTGAGTGCCATCAAAGTGTGGAGGATAGCTCAGATATCCACAGTGGTATCTCAAGTCGAACGACCACTATGCTCGCTCAACTCGAGAAGGTTCCTATTGACGTTGTTGTACCATATATTAGCAAACCTTCGGTGAGTTGTTCAGTGTCTTATCAAATAAACACCTACATGTCTATACGAGTCTCCCGAGACTGATGGTTCACTGGGATAAACCATCGGACCAAGTCACGATATAAGACATGTATTGGTCTCAGCAGATTTTACTAACCGACCCATGTTAGTAAATCTTGACCAGGAACTTTATTTAAGGATATACAACTAATAGTTCGCTTCCCAATGTCAATTACAAACTACGTTGTAACTGCGCACTATACTATAAATCCTAGGGTCTTTGTCTAATATACACGTATCACTGAACCAGATTCAGTTTCGATATAATCGTAATCAGATTAGATCGAATAAGTGTATAAAAGACAAGGGTGCTACCACTAAAATTAGTAATGTTATGGAAAATCAAACTGCTCGTATTTATGAATCGGACATAAATATGATCCGGATTGGCACTCGGAGCACCAACCCTAACATATCATGTAAGGAAATCTATTAAAGGGTTATCTATCCTCAAATAAGATCGTGAGCTATTAAGTCTAAGGCTAAAACCTAAAATTCATTTGTCAAGTTCATTTTAGATTTACCAGATCAATCTTATTAATGGCCAGTTAACAAGACGCATTAAGCTTAAGACTTAATAAGTAGACCTTTAAATTACCCAAACTACAAAATAACCCCTTATAAACCGGTGATATTAGAATTCATCACAACTCTAGATTACCAACCGACCAACCAAGCGATATCCTTGCTTAGTCAAATTAAAACAAATTTAATATCAATTACCAACCGACCAATATAGTGGTATCCTCATTAAGTCAAATTTTAAATAGTGAATATATTATAATTAGGGAGATTAATCTAAATAGCAGTAATAAAAGTTTTACCTTTCACCCTAGCAGTGGGAAGTTACCTCATCATGTTGAATAGTAAAAACTGAAAAAGTAAAGAAAGTAAATTATTATTACAGAACGTAATTAAAATTAATTACCAAAATGAAATTTAAAGAAAACTAGATATAAAGTCCTTATTTACATCAGAGAATTCAGAGAGGAAGGTACATATGAAATCAGAAAATTGAGCTGAATTTATAGGCCTCGGTAGGGTGTTCGCGCTTCACGGCGCGATACGCCATGTGTCGCACTCTGGTTGGCTGCTTCAGATTCTTATCCGATGACGTGGCGATGTGGATAATTGACTCAATAATTATGCTGATGTGGCGACATGTGGCGATAGTGATTGTCGGCACCATAGAATTGCGACACGTGGCACGCTGTGATTGGCTGATGATGAGGTGGCGAGTTGACTCGGTCTACTGCTGATGTGGATGATGACATGGTTGACACATGGAGTGACCCGTGGCGATGGCGATTGTCGGCACCATAGGATGATGACATGTGGCACGGCGCACGTTAGTAGATAGATTATGATATTGACACGTGGCTCGGCACACGTTAGCAAGTCAAACTTTTCAGATTCTGACACGTGTCCGCCGGCGCACGTTAGTAGCTCATGGCGCATGTTAGGCGTCGTGACTTCGAAGGCTTGCGCATCGCGACGCGCAAAATTACCAAATTGCCCTTTTGTCCATTTTTCACTGTTTTGGCTCCAAATCACCTCCAGAGAGAATTGAAACTTTATTTATCTACAAAATAACACAAAACACATCAAAATATTCACAAAACTCAAGAAACCATACAAAATATTAAGTTAAATGAGTGGGAAATAGTGATATAATTACCACTCATCACTTGCGTTACGTGTGTGATTTCACCGATCAAGTTTTTGGCGCCGTTGTCGGGGACTTATTTATCTTTCAAAATTAATTTTGAGGTTAGATACATTTACCTGTGTCTAATTTGTTTCTATTTATTTTTTCTGTTTTCTTATGTTTCAGGTTCTCAAGCACTACATGAGAAGAACCAGAAACTTTGAAATTCATCTGCTTGACCCGGAGATTGAAAGAACCATCAGATAATTGAGAAGGGAAAGGCATGAAGGCCAAAAAGTACGGATCAACATGGAACCTGAACCTTTGGAAGTTGTACCACCAATTCCCATTCGAAACAGAACTATTCCGGTGGTTGACGGCTTCCTTTCATGTATTGTACTTCCTCCATTACCAGCAAATGCGTGTGACATCAAAACATACATTCAGATGATACAACAGTCAGTTCAATTTGTGGGGAATGCAACTGAAGATCCTAATGCCCACATCAGCAACTTCTTGGAAATTTGCGACACTTTCAATTACAACCGAACGGCAGAAGAAGCAATGAGACTGCATGTGTTTCCATGCTCCTTGAAAGACAGAGCTAAGGCTTGGCTACATTCACTACCAGCAGGTTCCATCACAACTTGGAATACTTTTGCCACCAAATTCCTTGCAAAGTACTTTCCTCTAGCCAGAACTACAAAGCTGAGGAATGACATTACATCTTTTGTACAACATGATTCAGAATCCCTCTGCGAAGCTTAGGAAAGATACAAGGATCTGCTCAGAAAATTTCCTCATCATGAAATTGCAAAGTGGCTACAAGTTCAAACCTTCTATAATGGACTTTCTGGACTAATTAGAACCACAATTAATGTTGATGCTGTAGAAGCTTTAATGGAAAAATGAGAGGATCAGGCCTGAGACTTAATTGAAGAAATGGCCAACAATAATTCTTTGTGGCCAACAGAAATGAGCATGATTCAATGAATCACGGGAATTTATGAAGTTGGAGCCAACACAGCAATGAATGCCAAGCTGGATCTGATTTGCAAAAATCTAGAAACTCTTAACATGAAGGTTAATGCTGGACCCACAAGTTCACTATATGGAGGAGCACCAGAGTCGGAATCGTACAACCAACATGATGAGTCGGTGAATTATGTCAACAATTTCAACAAACAGGGGAACAATCCATATTCCAACACCTACAACCCAGGGTGGAGGAATCATCCCAATTTCGCATAGAGCAATACTGCAGGGCAAAGGAACAATCCACCACCAGGATTTCAACAGCAAAACAAAGGCCATGAGTATGAAAAAGAACCAGAAATAACAGAAGTGATGACTCACTTGAAAAACCTAGAAGTAAAATACGACTCTCAAGCAGCATCATATAATACTATGTTTCAATCACAAACATCATTAATTCAAAGTCAAACAGCATCTTTGAAAACTTTGGAGAATCAAATGGGACAACTGGCTAATGCTCATGTTACAGACCGTAAGGTAACCTTTCTAGCAACACAGAACCAAATCCAATGAACCGAGGGAATAAGGAATGTCAAGCCATTACTTTGAAAAGCGGTACTGAAATCAACAAAGATGTTGGAATCAAGGCATCCACTGAGGAAGTTCCAAAATAAAGCA
This sequence comes from Zanthoxylum bungeanum, assembly GCA_019454045.1. Taxonomy (NCBI): domain Eukaryota; kingdom Viridiplantae; phylum Streptophyta; class Magnoliopsida; order Sapindales; family Rutaceae; genus Zanthoxylum; species Zanthoxylum bungeanum. The sequence goes on along the minus strand of SKCR01024024.1, from coordinate 228,900 downwards.
GCGAAGTAGAACCACGGATGGAGGAAAAAAAGACAAAAGAGACTGATCAAGAACGAATTACTCCACCTCCACCTTTTCCACAGTGTCTCCAGAAAAACAAACTAGACAAGCATTTTGCTCAATTCCTGGAGATCTTCAAAAAGCTGCATATCAACATCCCATTTGCATAAGCATTGGAACAAATACCCAGCTATGTCAAATTCATGAAAGACATTCTTTCACGAAAATGAAGATTGGGAGATTACGAGATAGTAGCATTGACAGAAGAATGCAGCGCTATCATTCAGAGGAAGCTTCCCCTAAAGTTGAAAGATCCTAGCAGTTTCATTATCCCTTGCACCATAGGCAAACATTATTTCGGTAAGGCTTTGTGTGATTTAGGTGCCAGCATTAACTTGATGCCTTTGTCTATTTACAGGAAACTGCATATTGGAGAAGCAATGCCCACCTCATTTATTCTACAGCTTGATGACAGATCGCTCACATTTCCGAGAGGTGTAGTGGAAGATGTATTGGTTAAAGTCGACAAATTCATTTTCCCTACAGATTTCATTATCCTTGACATGGAAGAAAACAAAGATGTACCTATCATCCTCGGGAGACCATTCTTGGCTACAGGTCGAACTGTTATTGATGTATAAAAAGGAGAACTAACCATGAAAATGTAGGACCAAGATGTTACATTCAATATTTTCAAAGCCATGGAATTCCCGAGTAATGAAAATAAGGAGGAATGTTTCAGAATTGATGTTGTAGATAGTATCATCCAGGATACTGATGTAATGCAACTTCCCATGGATAAAATTGAAGCTTGAATCACCAACATGACTGACAGTGAGCTAGATGATGAAATTCTGGAATGTATCAACTATCTTGACAGACTCTTTCGCTTCAAATCAACACCACAGGTGGAAAGTTTGGAACTACCGAAAAATGAGCGAATCAAGTCTTCGATTGAAGAACCACCACAGCTGAAACTAAAGCTACTTCCGAGCCATCTCAGGTATACATTCTTAGGAAACTCTTCTAATTTATCTGTGATTATTTCTTCATCGCTAACATTGGAGCAGGAAGATAAGTTGCTGAGAATATTACGAGAACACAAGAAAGCCATTGGTTGGACTATAGTAGACATTCGATGTATTAATCCACCATTTTGCATGCACAAAATTCGGATAAATGATGAGTACAAAGCCACAGTGGAGCATCAACGAAGACTAAATCTAATCATGAATGAGGTCGTGAAGAAAGAAATTATAAAATGGTTGGATGTCGGCATCATCTACCCTATCTCTAACAGCACATGGGTGAGTTCTATGCAATGTGTGCCAAAGAAATGAGGAATTATTGTAGTCACAAATGAAAAGAACGAGCTGATTCCAACAAGAACGGTGACTGGACGGAGAGTATGCATGGACTACAGGAAGCTGAACAAAGCAACAAGGAAAGATCATTTTTCGCTGCCATTCATTGACCAGATGCTAGACAGATTGGCGGGATATGAGTTCTATTATTTTCTGGATGGATACTCGGGGTATAATCAGATTGCCATCGCCCTAGAAGATCAGGAGAAAACCACTTTTACATGCTCGTATTGTTGGATAATATGACCCATAGCGTCACTATTTGCACAGATCATTGTGTTGTTGTAGCAAATTAACTATGTAATAAGGAAATTGCACTCTCATCATTTGTGATTAGATCACCATAGATATATAAATGAAGAGAGGTCCCTATGATTAGTTCCTGGATTGAGATGATATGAGACAGTATCAGTCCACGAAGGATTAATCATTAAATATCCCTAGCCGTAGTATTATCGAGACTGGACATCGATAATGCGGAATAGGCTAGTATTGCACTTGTGCGCGTTGTGAGGGCACAACGGCATAGTTCTCATATATATAAGTATTGGATACTTGTGCAAGTGCGATAGGAGGTCGTGTTTCACCGATGGTACGGGAAACAGCTTCGCTCTGGATAGACCCTTCGGAATCCCATTGGTATTATGACTAGGTGTCTATGGGAGGCCGAAATCAAGGTAGGTGTGTATAGTCTTAACCTGAGACTTACATCGCTAATACTTACGACAATCGGTAAACTTTGGTTTTGGTGGTGGGGGATCTTAACTGGTTCTGTGTACACCACTTCTGGGTTTATCAGAGAATCGTAGTGTATTGGATGTGATGTCAAGACGGAAGTGTCACTCCATTCATAATGGAGATGATGTCACGCAGGATACGGTATTAGTGCTCTTCAGTGATGCGCATCCAATCGTGATATTATGACCAGGTCATGAATATCCAATTATAGAGACTAGTTACTAGACATCCGATATGTGTTTCGGACGGGGCAGACACTTATCCAGCCCCAGCTCTAGCACGTGACTATCCGATACTGGGCCGATATGCACAATACAATCGTATACTACGCTTGATACAGATCTAGATATTATTTGATGAATATGTCCGGAGAACTTGGGAAGACTTGGTGCTTTGCTAGGAGTCGACCTTGTCTCGTAAATCGGAAGAACGTAGTACTTGGTACGTACGTGATTCGGATACTTCGACGACCGTATTTACTGCCAGATTATCCGGGGATCTCATGGGTCGCTTCCCGATAATCCACCGATGACGCACAACTCGCACTCTTGAATAATCTGGGATTATACAGAAGAGAGAGAAAATTAATCTAGGATTAATTACGGAGATATTTTATTTAGGATGAAATATCGTCTAAAGAGAGATAACGATTAATTTGAATTAATCGGTAAAATTATTATATTCGATATAATAATCGAAATTAGATTTCGACACGGAATTAAAATTAGATTTTAATTCGGGCAAACGAGTTAATTTAGAATTAATTCGTTAGCGACGTAAATAATAATTTCGCTAGCCGCAATTATTCGATTGAATTAACGTCGCGACGTAAGCTCGGTATTTCGGAAATATCGAACCCGAACGCGTGAGTGCACGTGGGCCCACTTTCATTTGGAAACGTGTGGGGCCCACATGACACATGTCATTTTATGCATTATTTTATCCTAATGCATTGCATGGTTATAGTGTACAATACACTCAATGGTCTTGCATGGAGTTTGAGTGTTTAAGAGCTAATGTTGCAAGCATGAAAAATGTAGGGCTTAAAATTTGGGTAAATGTTTGTTGAGCATGATTTGAATAAATTGCTTGTTTGAGTATGCTTATAACATGTTTAAATTCATATTGGTTGGACTAATTTGACGAAAATTGATTTGGAATAATTTTCCCCAATTTGATGGTGTTGGCCGAATATGTATGATATTGGAATTCTTGGAATTTTTCATTGTTAATTCATTGGATGAGTTGTAATGAAGTAGGATGATGTTAATTTAAGATTGAATTGGATTTAATTTTAAATTGAACAAAAAACCTAAATTCCTTATGTTGGCCGAATCTACAATGTCCTTTAATGTCTTGGTAATTTTGATTTTATGAACATTGGATGTATATGAAATCATTCGGGAAGTTAATACGTTGTCGATTGTGTAATTAATCGGATTGAATTCAAATCGGACAAAATAACCTTCCTTGGCCGAGACTTAGAAGCATGTAATATGGGTTTGATTTTTCATTATGTGTGTTTGACATGTGATAATGAATTGAATATGATTAATAAGACTAATTTGGTGTTTTAAAAAATGTTGATTTAGTTGATTAATCATATAATGCACTTTTGGTAATTAAATTGTGAAAATTGGATTTTTGGATTTAATTAATTGGGCCTAATTTTGGAAATCAGAATTTAAAGTTGTAATTGGGCCTATTGGGCTTGATTTATCAAGTTTGGTTTAGGCCAAATGGATTGGATCCAATTGGGCCGAAAACATTGACCATAAAGCCCAAATGCGACTTAATGAACCTTTAAAGTTCAATTGGGCCTAATGGGCCAAGATTGATTTATGGGCTTATGGGGTAAATCCCGGATTGGACTTTGATTATCGGTTTGACCCGAGTTGACCAAAAGTCCACGCCTTAAGAAATCAATCAAAAGCCCATTGGACTTTAATTGAATTGACGTTGGACGTTAATCGGTCTTTGAGACGCGTTACGATTAGATTTGGAATTTAAATCGTAAAAGGTTTATTAAATAAAAGTGTAATATTTAATTTGGAATTGAATAGTGAATTAGTATTAAATACATGTTAAATTAGATTTAATGATGTAGTTTAATTTAATTCATGAATTCGTACTTTAAGTACTTATTCGCAAAAACGAGTTTGACTCGAACAAAATCAAATCGTTGTTTGAACATTGGATGATCACTTAATTATCAGATTAATTAATTTGATTAGATTGATTGATAGCATGCTTATGTGTGTGAATACGTGGTTGTGTTGAATGAATAATGTATATCTGATGGATATTAGTCGGGTGGGCAATTTTAGAAATTGTTGTAATAAATTCGATTTATTAAATTGGACCTGCGTGTCCAGCCTTATCACCTTCTTTCTCTTTGTATTCTCTTCTCACCTATTCCCCTCTATATATATGAGGTTTCTTTAGAAGTGTAGTGTAACGGGTAGAAGTAGTACAAGTGCTAGCTTGAGTGAGAAAGGGAGAGATTTGATCTAGGATCAATGTGTAAAGTATCCATCCGCATATCATTATTATTTTATTTCATACTCGCTTTATTATGTATTTAGAATGCATGTTTAAGGGTGTATGATGATGAGACCTAACAAAGATAATTAAATTGGTAGCCAATTTGCACACGAAAATCCCTCAAATATATTAAGCAAATATCCTTCCATTGAATGATTCTTGTTCAAGATCCGAAGTTGGCATTGGTTTTTATTGACCAAAGTCAAGACCTTTGTCAATCAATGATGTACTTGAATCATGAGAGTTTTGTTGCATATCGGTGTCTTGTCCAAATCGTGATTTTTATTGGCCAAAGTCAAGGTCACTTTTTGTCCAATGACATTGATTACGAAACTTTCCTCGTCAATGGGTCCCGCTTAACTGGAATCATTAGGTTTGTTTTTGGCCAAAGCCAAGGCCTAGATGATTCGGAGGATAGGGTTAGGAAAATGTAATGGATACATTGACATTATACATATGTTTCGGACTTGGATGTCCACCTAACGGATCTAGGAATTGGATTGGATCCAATTGATCTATGAGATCTACCTAGTTAAATAGCATACAGCTTTTATTGGCCAAAGTCAAGGTTGTGTGTTATTTAATAGGATCCTAGCCCACTAGGAAACACGGTTTCCCGAGTACTCCACAGAGGGTTAGAGGCTCGACGAAAAATAGTGGGAGGCAAGTATTGAATTTGCAACATTCGTTCAATTACTCGCTAAACACGCTCATTTATATTTCTCGTCACATTAATCAAAAGTATTAGTTGGACTAATATTTTATGTTGTTTTTAAAAATATATATAGTTGGACTATATACAAACTCATTCAATATATAGTTGATTTTATAATTGGATTATAGTAATCAATATAATTGAATTAAAATAATAGTTGATTTTATAATTGGATTATAGTAATCAATATTAAAATTATAGTTGATTAAATAATTGGATTATTGTAATCATTATAATATAGTACCTTATTAAAATTGATTAAATAGTTGGACTATTGAAATCAAGAAAGAATTGAAAGGTTGAATATTTAAAATATATAATCCTTTGATTAAATGTTTTAAATGATTTAATTTTCAATTGGGAATTAATAATAGGTTAATTATTTGATAAAAAAAACTTATTATGACTAAGCCCATAATTAAGCAAATAGTAGAGCATAAAGTCTTTGGAAGATTTATGTGATGATGACTTTAGTGCTTAATTAATATACTTACAATAAATCTATCTTTAGATTTAAAAGTATTAAAATTGCAATTAATAATTCTTGGAGAATTAATTGACTATTCTAGTGGAGAAAAGCCATAGTTTGCAATTGGGCATGTAGCACAAGGTGCACATCATTTCGATATTCTAAAACCCAAGGCTTGGCCAAAGGTTTGTCAAATATTGAAAAGGTAATTGACATATCCCAAAGTGACTACCATTTGGATATGGAAGACACGAAGGAATTAAAGATAGGGAGAGGCTCTAACTTTAAAAATATTTGTCAAAGTTATGTTTACTACTAGTATTAAAATTGGATTTTAAATACTTAGTGTGGTACATAATACATATATGTATTGACGTTCAGAATCCGCTGTGAGCTGGATACTGGCTTCAAGCCGAGATTTCTCTACGAATTGGAAACGGGACGAAAGTCGTTGTTTCGACCGTAGATACCTAAGTTTAGGAACTACCCTTTGGGTATGTACTTAAATTAGGAAATGTTATAATGTAACTAGTTTGACTAGAGACATTATCTCTATATCAGTGTTTAATCCGATGCGGATAAAACCTTTATATTCTAGAACACTAAAGTGTTTCATTATATAAAGATGATACTGAGATAAATACATTAGATGTAAATAACATAATTTATATTTTGAATATAAATAAAATCTCAAACATATAAATGACAAATAAATAGCTCAAATTGATTTGATCAATAGAGACTTATTTGTGGCATTGTTGTCTAGGACACAAATAAACAAGACTCGTATATCCACACTTTTGAAGAGTGGATACTAGGACTGATTTGACTATTCAAATAAGGTCTACGAATCTAGTTTATTAGGTTAAAAACCTAAAATACTATTTACTTGGTAATAGTAAAAGGGCCACCGATCTGTTAGCCCTATTCATGGTGAAGTAAGTGGGCCCATATCTAGCTAGGCTAGATGTGAACATGAATATTTCGTGACCTTAACGGATGTAGCATCACGTTGTGGTTATGTGTTTCTTTTGAAGAACACAGATCGGAAACTTTTGAAGTTTCGACACGAAGAAAACAAACAGATCGGCTATAGTGTTATCCGCCACGGTAAGACCGAAATGGAAAATACTTAAGTAGTAAGTTTCATAAATAAATGAAAGAGTACAGTGTTCTTTCATGTGAGGACTCCTCCCGAGACACGTCAGTTAGGGTGTGTCTGAACTAAAACCGAATTTTGTTGGACATGATAAGGTTTATCACGAGTCGCTCTGAGCTACTATTTCCTTCTACAGGATATGTATTAACAGTGCAAAACTTATTTAGAATAAGGTTCCATATAAATCTGTTTGACAGATATCATATAGGATATGAACAGGGAAGAAACGGGGTTTCATTCCTGATAATTTGGGTATGCCAGGCATAGCGTTTGGATGATACCAAACTAAGGACCCAAATTGGATAAGTGCCAATATAGGTTATCCTAAGGGAAACCTTAAGTATAGTACTTGTAAATCTCACATGAGAACAATGTGATTGTTGCTCACCATGTGGTTTTTCCTGAGAGGAATACCGATATGCAGTGGTCAGTGGGAGGATAGTGATACTCGATGAAAATCGGAGTAACACTGTTCAAGGCACGAAGTCCTTAATGGAACACAAATAGTTCATCTATGATGAAACTATACCATTAATCTTCAAATACACAAGAACTTCGTAAATCGGATAGAGTCAGAAAACAACCTAGGGTATGGGTTTCTGATCTCACCCCATAATGATGTCAATCTTATGGAGGTGTACCATCCGACTACGTTTAGAGGAAGTGATACGAGGTATCGACTCCATGTTATGGCAAAGTGCCATGAATCCGAAATGAATTCCATGTATGATAACTATTTTGGATACTAGTTGTTGTACCACAAGGCATTGTGCCTATGGTACATTAAACGTCTTCAAGGAAGACATACATGGAAGGCAACATACCAACGTACAAAGCTAGGCTTTTGACGAAAAAGGTATCGTTATCAACATTGTGTTAATAACGGTTCAACCTTTTACCTGTTGCCATGGTAAATCCATTTTAAAAAAAAAAAAAAAATGCTTGAAAATAACTATATATTTCATTTATGAAATATGTCAGTTATAAATCAAAATCGCTTTCCTGAAAAGGAAACCTTTTGGAGGATGTTTACAACATCCTGACGATTTTATAAAACCGACAAACAAGGTTTGCGGGTATATCGATCCATGTTTGGATCAATGCAAGCATAAGGTTTTTGGAACTGACGTTTTGAAATAATCATAATGGTTTATGATTTAACTCAAAATGAAATAATTCTTGTGTATATAAAGAGGTTAGTGGGAGAGCGCACTGACAGTGAAATTCCCATAAAGCAATTGGTGAAAGCTTGGCTTTCATAGATATTCTTCATAAGAATTCTCCGTAGAATTCTGGGGAGTAACAACCTTTATTCAAGAAATAAAGATCTACTGGGCTAGATTTAGAGTTGGTAACACTCTCTGAGAAATTGTACATTTAAAATGTACTTGTATTGGTGTCTCATACGCTTTGAGCATATGGAGTCACAATCGGGTCAATCCAAGGGATAGTCACTGGATTGAAGATTAAGAACATCTGTTAGTATCTGAGAGAACTAAAGATGTTGTCTTAAACTATGGAGATGGAGAACTTGAAGTGACTGGGATCACTACTGCAAGTTTCCAAACAATTAAAATACTACGGTACTATAAAGTTTGAATAACAGGGACAGTGAGCTGGAAATCTTCCAAGCAAGATAATTGTTGCCGAATAAACAACAAATGCGGATTATTGCTGCAGCTGAGGCAGCAATAGAAGACCATCTGGGTCGAAAATAAATCTAATAAGATTAGATAAAGTTCTGTTAGCAGCTGAGCTAGGCGTCAGCATAGGCTAAGGAATTAAAGGTCTCATCGACGATCCAGATATTACTTCTATATCATCTGATTCGTTCGGATCATACATCGTGGCGATGTGATGATCGTGTAAATCGCGTCAGACGATAATTAAGCAAATCCGCTGACGAAAACCTTTCCTCAGCAATTTGAGCGAATTGTACATAGTTCGGGTGTTAGACACTCGAGTGACTGGCTATGTGCCAAGTGGGAGATTGTTGGATAATATGACCCATAACGTCACTATTTGCACAGATCATTGTGTTGTTGTAGCAAATTAACTATGTAATAAGGAAATTGCACTCTCATCATTTGTGATTAGATCACCATAGATATATAAATGAAGAGAGGTCCCTATGATTAGTTCCTGGATTGAGATGATATGAGACAGTATCAGTCCACGAAGGATTAATCATTAAATATCCCTAGCCGTAGTATTATCGAGACTGGACATCGATAATGCGGAATAGGCTAGTATTGCACTTGTGCGCGTTGTGAGGGCACAACGGCATAGTTCTCATATATATAAGTATTGGATACTTGTGCAAGTGCGATAGGAGGTCGTGTTTCACCGATGGTACGGGAAACAGCTTCGCTCTGGATAGACCCTTCGGAATCCCATTGGTATTATGACTAGGTGTCTATGGGAGGCCGAAATCAAGGTAGGTGTGTATAGTCTTAACCTGAGACTTACATCGCTAATACTTACGACAATCGGTAAACTTTGGTTTTGGTGGTGGGGGATCTTAACTGGTTCTGTGTACACCACTTCTGGGTTTATCAGAGAATCGTAGTGTATTGGATGTGATGTCAAGACGGAAGTGTCACTCCAGTCATAATGGAGATGATGTCACGCAGGATACGGTATTAGTGCTCTTCAGTGATGCGCATCCAATCGTGATATTATGACCAGGTCATGAATATCCGATTATAGAGACTAGTTACCAGACATCCGATATGTGTTTCGGACGGGGCAGACACTTATCCAGCCCCAGCCCTAGCACGTGACTATCCGATACTGGGCCGATATGCACAATACAATCGTATACTACGCTTGATACAGATCTAGATATTCTTTGATGAATATGTCCGGAGAACTTGGGAAGACTTGGTGCTTTGCTAGGAGTCGACCTTGTCTCGTAAATCGGAAGAACGTAGTACTTGGTACGTACGTGATTCGGATACTCCGACGACCGTATTTACTGCCAGATTATCCGGGGATCTCATGGGTCGCTTCCCGATAATCCACCGATGACGCACAACTCGCACTCTTGAATAATCTGGGATTATACAGAAGAGAGAGAAAATTAATCTAGGATTAATTACGGAGATATTTTATTTAGGATGAAATATCGTCTAAAGAGAGATAACGATAATTTGGAATTAATCGTAAAATTATATATTCGATATAATAATCGAAATTAGATTTCGACACGGAATTAAAATTAGATTTTAATTCGGGCAAACGAGTTAATTTAGAATTAATTCGTTAGCGACGTAAATAATAATTTCGCTAGCCGCAATTATTCGATTGAATTAACGTCGCGACGTAAGCTCGGTATTTCGGAAATATCGAACCCGAACGCGTGAGTGCACGTGGGCCCACTTTCATTTGGAAACGTGTGGGGCCCACATGACACATGTCATTTTATGCATTATTTTATCCTAATGCATTGCATGGTGATAGTGTACAATACACTCAATGGTCTTGCATGGAGTTTGAGTGTTTGACACTCTAAACCATTGCATGATTTGTGTCATAAATTTATTATCAATTTAATAAATATTATGGCATAAATATAAATTGATTTTTGGTAAATCATTTTCAACTTAACACAACTTCAATCTCTCTCAAACTCTCTCCTCTCCTCACGCCAAAACAGAAGGTTTGCTCACTGGTTTTGAACTAGTTCAGGCGTGACTTTAGGGAAGCAAGGGTTGGGTTTTCATGGTGAAAACCGCAAGTGCTAGCACACTACGAGTCTTGCGAAGGTGGTAGGGAGGTTCCCCCATGAGACGGGATCCATCCGACGAAGCTAGGAGCTCCGTTTCTTCACTCAAATTTCTGTTTTGCAGGGACAGTGGACTGTTGCAGTTTGGCGTGAAGGGCAGTGCGTTTTTGGACTTCATTCGTCTCCAAATCGACTCAACCGATCAATGTGAGTATTCCCCTACCTCCGTTGATGTGTTCACGCATGTTTTCATGACTTGTTTGATCTTGGGACCTTAGAATAAACCAACACGTATGGTACATTTTCTTTCCGTATTATGCCATTTGGATTACGTAATGCTCCTGCTACATTTCAATGTTGCATGATGGCCATCTTCTCAGACATGCTGGAACAAAGTACAGAGGTTTTCATGGATGATTTTTCTGTGTTTGGAGACTCGTTTGACCACTGCTTGCAAAATCTGGAAAAAGTGCTACAAAGATGCGAAGATACTAACCTGGTTCACAACAGGGAGAAATGCCACTTCATGGTGCAAGAAGGCATTGTCCTGGGACATCGGATCTCACAAAAAGGAATTGAGGTAGACAAAGCAAAGATCGAGACAATTGAAAAACTACCTCCACCATCATCTGTCAAAGGGATTCCTAGTTTTCTCGGACATGCAGGATTTTATAGGAGATTTATCAAATACTTCTCCAAGATTGCTAAACCTCTATGCAATTTGCGACGTGCCTTTCAACTTCACCAAAGAATGCCACAAAGCTTTTGAAATCTTGAAACAGAAGTGAGTCGCTGCCCCCATCATAGTAGCACCAGACTGGACTCTTCCATTTAAGGTGATGTATGATGCTAGTGATTTTACTGTAGGTGTAATTTTGCGACAACGCAAAGTAAAAAGTTTTCATACCATTTACTACTCTAGCAGAACTCTGAATGAAGATCAACTCAACTACACAACAACTAAAAATGAGCTGCTTGCAGTTGTGTTTGCTTTTGATAAATTTTGCTCCTATCTGCTGGGTCCCAAAGTGGTGGTCTACACAGATCATTCAGTAATCAAATATCTGATCACGAAGAAAGATGCCAAACCTAGATTGATCCGTTGGGTGCTTCTGCTGCAAGAATTTAACGTGGAGATCCGAGACAGGAAAGGGACAGAAAACCAAGTGGCAGATCACTTATTGAGGCTCGATAATGGAGAAACAGCTGGCAATGAATTTACAATCAAAGAAACCTTTCCAGATGAACAGTTGTTTGCCATGAAACAATAGGATATCCAACACCTTTCACTCGTACCTCCGAGGCACAAGTACTTTCAATTATATAACAGTTATACAAAAGAAAGTCTCGAATCCCAAACTTTTCAAGATTCAGATTTTCTACTATACACATCATATAAGTAATTGTAGAAACTAATGGAACAGTAAATTAAAGAGATGAAATAGCGTTACTCGAGCATAACCCCAAGAGTATTGAAAACTAATTCGGTAACTATCAATAATAATGAATCAAATCATATAAGATCCATTAACTCCCACTAACCAATTCCATCACAATAGAATCGCGGAAGTTTAATATTGAGTAAGAATCAAATTCATTTAAATAACTTTAGAACTAATTGCCATAAATTCATGTGTTTGATCATATCAAACATCTTCGAACAATTCAAAGACTCGCAATGAATTTTATAGTTTTTTCAACACTTCAAATATAATATCTTTGAACCATTCAAAATATTCTATTCGTGTTTCATTAGAGACATAATGAAAATCCTTGAACAATTCAAGACGTTCAACATGTTCTCTACTAGAAACACGTAACTAAGTCATGACAAATCATTAACTAAGTTACGGAGAATAGAAAACTATCTAAGGCAATTATTAATTCATCAAACTACACACATCCAATGTATTAGTTTAATAAATCGGTGGTCCAATGACGATCATTGGTTAAATGAGATTTAATCATAACCTGAATACAATATTCATTAAATAGATAAGGATATATGGTGTGATCTCGTATCAGACCATCCTTTACCATACAGAACAATCATCTAATGCTTCTGTGATAAAAACTCATAAAGCACAGTTCTAAGTCATTTAGTTAACCGAATACTTTTCTTTATGTTTATCTTTTCATTAATGACACAACTAGTCATCTTAAAATATGTAACAACTGTTTATACAGAACAAGTAACTATCCAATAGTCGCAAGTTCTGATATCAAATATCAAAACAGTATTGAACATGATTTTAAATAACTAGACGGGAGATCTGGTATCCAATATCTATAATTGTCGTATTGTAAGAATCAAAATTCTCTATACACAACTATACGCATCTCATTTCTTAAACTTTATAATCTGCGTCCAATTATTCACAACGATTGTAAATAATTTCTTAGCAAACTGTGTCAGACACGTGACTTCTAAAAGTCGCTAAAGCCAAGAAACGTCATTAAAAGATAAACATATACTAAAGGGATTTTCTTAATGCCAGTCAAGAATCTCAAGACATGAACTGATTCGTGTCAATTCTTACTACACAAGAAACAATTCTTTCTAAAATAATATCATAAACACAGATATCTATTTAGATTACCTAATCGTGACTTAGAAACTAAGTCACAAACCATCTTGATTTTCAAAGAAAATCGGAAAAACAGTTCCCGATGGTTTCAACTAATCTAACAATATCTAAGTCTACTGTCTTTCTAGAACCTATTCTAGAATTATACAACCAAAAGTAAAGTCAGAAAACCTATTCTAATAAAAGACATGCAGTGGATTATAAGCATAAATCTATAAACAGTATATAATATAAGGAAAACAAAGCAGTAAATTCCATAAAATTACGCACCGCTTGAGTTATGGATTTTTAACCCAGCAGTGTCTCCCACTACTTTACGTAATACCGTAATCCCCAACGGACAATGGGAATTCAATAATTAAATCGAATTCCATAGTGAGAGTAGGATCCCATGAATATATTTCGACTCACAGCTTTGGCACGTTCTCGCCTACGTATATTCATTAGGTAGACAACTCATTTTCAATCACTCATCAGTGACTCCTGGTTTTGGTCCTGATCGTTTCTCGCTGTGATAGATTTGGCACGTTCACAGGGAGGCGTATCAAGGCTACACTTTTCAATGACAAACTCAAGCTACCGGTGTAGTCCTGACAACTTTAGCACTTCAGGATTTCCACTTTCACTTGAATTTGTCTCTTATCATATAAGTTCTACCGGCGCAAATGAACTACCATCAACCATAACTGCACAGCTTTGGCATGATACAGCTATAGCATCAGGAAATCATTGCATCCGTATTGACAAGGCGGACCAAGAAACATGTATCCAATACACGTTACTTTACAGCCATATTTAAAAGCGAGGATTTTCCTACGAAAGTTATAATCTACATCCAATGCAGAATTTTAATCTAAAACATTTTCTAAACAATTCAATTCTACCTTAGAACATATAACTCAATCTAACAATTAAATTTTCGTTACATATTCGTTAGCATAGAGCCGAATATTAAGAAACGTATCTAGGTTCTAAGCATGTGCGAATATTAAATTGGATTATATATCTAATATCAAGCATGAATAATGTAATGGATGAAGCATCAGACCTGCTCAGATACCATTTTTGTTGGGTTTTGGGCGATGGGCGCAGCGGAAGTGCGGGTTCAGGCGAAATCGTATTTTAAAACTTTTTCAAATTACCGAATAAATTAATCAATATCTAATATGAATAATTTATTCATATTTCACCTAAACCTATTTATTTAATATCAAATATCAACATAAATATGGTGAAAAATCGCGAAACTTTTACGAAAACCGTTTTTCCGCAAAATTGCCTAAAACGCGTTTTTGACCGAACCGACTACCCGACACTTATGGAAACTTTCCAGGTCAGATCCAATAGTGTCGGGCCAGTTCATGGGCTGCCCGAACAGTGACATAATCACTGTTTTCACAGCCGTCACCCGGTTGGCTCAAAATCCACCCGGTAACGCCGTTTTTGACCGTTTTCGCTTATTTCAAGTCGGAAACACTTTCCGGAAATTGGTCCGACTCCCAAATTACATCCAAAATATTTATTTAACATCAAATACATCAATATATGCACTGAAAATTCCAGATCTGAAACAGTGACAGAAAATGCTAAAAATTCATGCTTAAATCCAAATTTTCACTATGATTAATCTAATTAATCCTACACCAAAGAAGTCCCACCACATATGAACAACTCTAGAACAATTCTAGACTATTTTAGAGTGGCTCAAAAAACTCTAGAATGGAAACAAGGTTGTCTAACAACAATTAAACAAATTTGCCTAGAATTACACTAATTCCACCCAATTAAGCTTCACACATGCATACTACTTCCAATTCCAATCACCACAACCAAAAGCCCAAAATTTAGCAAGTAAAGAAAATCCCTAGATCTATTCTAGGAATCACAAGAACAAGAAACAAAGTTTCTAAGCTCAAGAGCATAAAGAATTACCTTAATTCTCCTTTTTTCCTATGTTTTATTTCTTGTTTTTCCTTCACTTTTGGCTTGAATCTTCATTCAAAATGAAAACCCATTTTCTTCTATCTTGTTGGAAGCTCTCGGCAGTTCATGGAAGAAAACAAGAGAGAGAAACAAATTTTTCTCTTTTTTATAATGTGAAAAACGAAATTGGCCTTGGGGGCACTTTTGTCCCTTTGGAAATTTGTCAAAATAAATCCAAAATAAATCAAATTAAACTTTATCCTATCAAATCAAATTTAGACAAATATAAAGCTTAATTAATGCATGCCATATCACCCAATAATAATAAAACACATTTCATAACATTTATGAAATATGTTAATTAACTAATTATTTAAATATTTAACATTTAAATATTCAAATAATTAATCAATATAATTATTATTTTATATATGTATTTTTTATTTACATTAAATAACAAATACATATATTTATGGCATGTGCCAAAATCTCATTTGACGAATAATTAATGTGTATCGAATCGTACTATGTATCAAATACAAATACACAATAATTATTAGCGGACAAAATCCCCTAATGCATGTGTTACCGTCTAACTGATTAAACGATCCGAATTAACTCACTTAATCCGGTGAAGTATAATGAATAATCTGTATTATTCATATCACGTTGCCCAAGTGCTCAACGAGTACACTTCATATTGTGAGACTCTCTAAGTTTAGGTTTATCCGTCACGAAAGCCAATTTCGTGTCCATAATCCACCCACTCATGGATTATGACGACCACAAATAATCTCGCTAAACTATGCAAGCCGAGGTCATTGCATACGTATAATCCCTCCGTCACAGGCCATCCGTATTATACCTGGGATATAGATGAGAACATCAAATCCATTCGGTATAATACAATCGACTTTCAATTTACGATCTCTAAATAACATTCGGAACTGGTTTCTGACGTTATACCACGGCCATGGATTTAATAGATCATAAACACGTGTTGGATGCCTATGCCCTATACACAAGACTGACGGATCCTATCTTGATACGCACTGGATATCATGAGCATCAGTCCACACCCAATGAACAGGCGGAGGTCTGATCTTGAATAGATCGTTGACGTGAGTGCCATCAAAGTGTGGAGGATAGCTCAGATATCCACAGTGGTATCTCAAGTCGAACGACCACTATGCTCGCTCAACTCGAGAAGGTTCCTATTGACGTTGTTGTACCATCTATTAGGAAACCTTCGGTGAGTTGTTCAGTGTCTTATCAAATAAACACCTACATGTCTATACGAGTCTCCCGAGACTGATGGTTCACTAGGATAAACCATCGGACCAAGTCACGATATACGACATGTATTGGTCTCAGCAGATTTTACTAACCGACCCATGTTAGTAAATCTTGACCAGGAACTTTATTTAAGGATATACAACTAATAGTGCGCTTCCCAATGTCAATTACAAACAACGTTGTAACTGCGCACTATACTGTAAATCCTAGGGTCTTTGTCTAATATACACGTATCACTGAACCAGATTCAGTTTCGATATAATCGTAATCAGATTAGATCGAATAAGTGTATAAAAGACACGGGTGCTACCACTAAAATTAGTAATGTTATGGAAAATCAAACTGCTCGTATTTATGAATCGGACATAAATACGATCTGGATTGGCACTCAGAGCACCAACCCTAAAATATCCTGTAAGGAAATCTATTAAAGGGTTATCTATCCTCAAGGAAGATCGTGAGCTATTAAGTCTAAGGCTAAAACCTAAAATTCATTTGTCAAGTTCATTTTAGATTTACCAGATCAATCTTATTAATGGCCAGTTAACAAGACGCATTAAGCTTAAGACTTAATAAGTAGACCTTTAAATTACCCAAACTACAAAATAACCCCTTATAAACCGGTGATATTAGAATTCATCACAACTCTAGATTACCAACCGACCAACCAAGCGATATCCTTGCTTAGTCAAATTAAAACAAATTTAATATCAATTACCAACCGACCAATATAGTGGTATCCTCATTAAGTCAAATTTTAAATAGTGAATATATTATAATTAGGGAGATTAATCTAAATAGCAGTAATAAAAGTTTTACCTTTCACCCTAGCAGTGGGAAGTTACCTCATCATGTTGAATAGTAAAAACTGAAAAAGTAAAGAAAGTAAATTATTATTACAGAACGTAATTAAAATTAATTACCAAAATGAAATTTAAAGAAAACTAGATATAAAGTCCTTATTTACATCAGAGAATTCAGAGAGGAAGGTACATATGAAATCAGAAAATTGAGCTGAATTTATAGGCCTCGGTAGGGTGTTCGCGCTTCACGGCGCGATACGCCATGTGTCGCACTCTGGTTGGCTGCTTCAGATTCTTATCCGATGACGTGGCGATGTGGATAATTGACTCAATAATTATGCTGATGTGGCGACATGTGGCGATAGTGATTGTCGGCACCATAGAATTGCGACACGTGGCACGCTGTGATTGGCTGATGATGAGGTGGCGAGTTGACTCGGTCTACTGCTGATGTGGATGATGACATGGTTGACACATGGAGTGACACGTGGCGATGGCGATTGTCGGCACCATAGGATGATGACATGTGGCACGGCGCACGTTAGCAGATAGGTTATGATATTGACACGTGGCTCGGCACACGTTAGCAAGTCAAACTTTTCAGATTCTGACACGTGTCCGCCGGCGCACGTTAGTAGCTCATGGCGCATGTTAGGCGTCGTGACTTCGAAGGCTTGCGCATCGCGATGCGCAAAATTACCAAATTGCCCTTTTATCCATTTTTCACTGTTTTGGCTCCAAATCACCTCCAGAGAGAACTGAAACTTTATTTATCTACAAAATAACACAAAACACATCAAAATATTCACAAAACTCAAGAAACCATACAAAATATTAAGTTAAATGAGTGGGAAATAGTGATATAATTACCACTCATCACTTGCGTTACGTGTGTGATTTCACCGATCAAGTTTTTGGCGCCGTTGTCGGGGACTTATTTATCTTTCAAAATTAATTTTGAGGTTAGATACCTTTACCTGTGTCTAATTTTTTTTTATTTATTTTTTCTGTTTTCTTATGTTTCAGGTTCTCAAGCACTACATGAGAAGAACCAGAAGCTTTGAAATTCATCTGCTTGACCCGGAGATTGAAAGAACCATCAGATAATTGAGAAGGGAAAGTCATGAAGGCCAAGAAGTACGGATCAACATGGAACCTGAACCTTTGGAAGTTGTACCACCAATTCCCATTCGAGACAGAACTATTCCGGTGGTTGACGGCTTCCTTTCATGTATTGTACTTCCTCCATTACCAGCAAATGCGTGTGACATCAAAACATACATTCAGATGATACAACAGTCAGTTTAATTTGTGGGGAATGCAACTGAAGATCCTAATGCCCACATCAGTAACTTCTTGGAAGTTTGCGACACTTTCAATTACGACCGAACGGCAGAAGAAGCAATGAGACTGCATGTGTTTCCATGCTCCTTGAAAGACAGAGCTAAGGCTTGGCTACATTCACTACCAGCAGGTTCCATCACAACTTGGAATACTTTTGCCACCAAATTCCTTGCAAAGTACTTTCCTCTAGCCAGAACTACAAAGCTGAGGAATGACATTACATCTTTTGTACAACATGATTCAGAATCCCTCTGCGAAGCTTAGGAAAGATACAAGGATCTGCTCAGAAAATTTCCTCATCATGAAATTGCAAAGTGGCTACAAGTCCAAACCTTCTATAATGGACTTTCTGGACTGATGAGAACCACAATTGATGCTGATGCTGTAGAAGCTTTAATGGAAAAAGGAGAGGATCAGGCCTGAGACTTAATTGAAGAAATGGCCAACAATAATTCTTTGTGGCCAACAGAAATGAGCATGATTCAACGAATCACGGGAATTTATGAAGTTGGAGCCAACACAGCAATGAATGCCAAGCTGGATCTGATTTGCAAAAATCAGGAAACTCTTAACATGAAGGTTAATGCTGGACCCACAAGTTCACTATATGGAGGAGCACCAGAGTCGGAATCGTACAACCAACATGATGAGACGGTGAATTATGTCAACAATTTCAACAAACAGGGGAACAATCCATATTCCAACACCTACAACCCAAGGTGGAGGAATCATCCTAATTTCGCATAGAGCAATACTGCAGGGCAAAAGAACAATCCACCACCAGGATTTCAAAAGCAAAACAAAGGCCATGAGTATGAAAAAGAACCAGAAATAACAGAAGTGATGGCTCACTTGAAAAACCTAGAAGTAAAATACGACTCTCAAGCAGCATCATATAATGCTATGTTTCAATCACAAACATCATTAATTCAAAGTCAAACAGCATCTTTGAAAACTTTGGAGAATCAAATGGGACAACTGGCTAATGCTCATGTTACAGACCGTAAGGTAACCTTCCTAGCAACACAGAACCAAATCCAATGAACCGAGGGAATAAGGAATGCCAAGCCATTACTTTGAAAAGCGGTACTGAAATCAACAAAGATGTTGGAATCAAGGCATCCACTGAGGAAGTTCCAAAAGAAAGCAGCGAAGTAGAACCACGGATGGAGGAAAAAAAGACAAAAGAGACTGATCAAGAACGAATTACTCCACCTCCACATTTTCCACAGTGTCTCCAGAAAAACAAACTAGACAAGCATTTTGCTCAATTCCTGGAGATCTTCAAAAAGCTGCATATCAACATCCCATTTGCATAAGCATTGGAACAAATACCCAGCTATGTCAAATTCATGAAAGACATTCTTTCACGAAAATGAAGATTGGGAGATTACGAGATAGTAGCATTGACAGAAGAATGCAGCGCTATCATTCAGAGGAAGCTTCCCCTAAAGTTGAAAGATCCTAGCAGTTTCATTATCCCTTGCACCATAGGCAAACATTATTTCGGTAAGGCTTTGTGTGATTTAGGTGCCAACATTAACTTGATGCCTTTGTCTATTTACAGGAAACTGCATATTGGAGAAGCAATTCCCACCTCATTTACTCTACAGCTTGATGACAGATCGCTCACATTTCCGAGAGGTGTAGTGGAAGATGTATTGGTGAAAGTCGACAAATTCATTTTCCCTGCAGATTTCATTATCCTTGACATGGAAGAAGACAAAGATGTACCTATCATCCTCGGGAGACCATTCTTGGCTACAGGTTGAACTGTTATTGATGTATAAAAAGGAGAACTAACCATGAAAATGTAGGACCAAGATGTTACATTCAATATTTTCAAAGCCATGGAATTCCCGAGTAATGAAAATAAGGAGGAATGTTTCAGAATTGATGTTGTAGATAGTATCATCCAGGATACTGATGTAATGCAACTTCCCATGGATAAACTTGAAGCTTGCATCAACAACATGACTGACTGTAAGCTAGATGATGAATTTCTGGAATGTATCAACTATCTTGACAGACTCTTTCGCTTCAAATCAACACCACAGGTGGAAAGTTTGGAACTACCGAAAAATGAGCGAATCAAGTCTTCGATTGAAGAACCACCACAGTTGAAACTAAAGCTACTTCCGAGCCATCTCAGGTATGCATTCTTAGGAAACTCTTCTAATTTATCTGTGATTATTTCTTCATCGCTAACATTCCATCATTTTGCATGCATAAAATTCGAATGAATGATGAGTACAAAACCACAGTGGAGCATCAACGGAGAGTAAATCTAATCATGAAGGAGGTCGTGAAGAAAGAAATTATAAAATGGTTGGATGTCGGCATCATCTACCCTATCTCTAACAGCACATGGGTGAGTCCTATGCAATGTGTGCCAAAGAAATGAGGAATTATTGTAGTCACAAATGAAAAGAACGAGCTGATTCCAACAAGAACGGTGACTGGATGGAGAGTATGCATGGACTACAGGAAGCTGAACAAAGCAACAAGGAAAGATCATTTTTTGCTGCCATTCATTGACCAGATGCTAGACAGATTAGCGGGACATAAGTTCTATTATTTTCTGGATGGATACTCGGGGTATAATCAGATTGCCATCGCCCTAGAAGATCAGGAGAAAACCATTTTTACATGCTCGTATGGTACATTTGTTTTCCGTATTATGCCATTTAGATTACGTAATGCTCCTGCTACATTTCAACGTTGCATGATGGCCATCTTCTCAGACATGCTGGAACAAAGTACAGAGGTTTTCATGGATGATTTTTCTGTGTTTGGAGACTCGTTTGACCACTGGTTGCAAAATCTGGAAAAAGTGCTACAAATATGCGAAGATACTAACCTGGTTCACAACTGGGAGAAATGCCATTTCATGGTGCAAGAAGGCATTGTCCTGGGACATCGGATCTCACAAAAAGGAATTGAGGTAGACAAAGCAAAGATCGAGACAATTGAAAAACTACCTCCACCATCATCTGTCAAAGGGATTCGTAGTTTTCTCGGACATGCAGGATTTTATAGGAGATTTATCAAATACTTCTCCAAGATTGCTAAACCTCTATGCAATTTGCGACGTGCCTTTCAACTTCACCAAAGAATGCCACAAAGCTTTTGAAATCTTGAAACAGAAGTGAGTTGCTGCCCCCATCATAGTAGCACCAGACTGGACTCTTCCATTTAAGGTGATGTGTGATGCTAGTGATTTTACTGTAGGTGCAATTTTGCGACAACGCAAAGTAAAAAGTTTTCATACCATTTACTACTCTAGCAGAACTCTGAATGAAGCTCAACTCAACTACACAACAACTAAAAATGAGCTGCTTGCAGTTGTGTTTGCTTTTGATAAATTTTGCTCCTATCTGCTGGGTCCCAAAGTGGTGGTCTACACAGATCATTCAGCAATCAAATATCTGATCACGAAGAAAGATGCCAAACCTAGATTGATCCGTTGGGTGCTTCTGCTGTAAGAATTTGACGTGGAGATCCGAGACAGGAAAGGGACAGAAAACCAAGTGGCAGATCACTTATCGAGGCTCGATAATGGAGAAACAGCTAGCAATGAATTTACAATCAAAGAAACCTTTCCAGATGAACAGCTGTTTTCCATGAAACAACAGGATGTCCCTTGGTATACTGACTATGTAAACTAAATAGTATCAGGAAAATGGTCATTGGAATGGACACATCAGCAACAAAAGAAGTTCTTCAAAGAAGTCAAGCACTATGTCTGGGATGAGCCGTACCTGTTCAAATATTGTGCTGATCAATTACTGAGACGTTGTGTTCCCCAGGAGGAGGTCAATTGTGTCTTGCAATATTGTCATTCATCACCATATGGCGGACACTTCAGTGGAAATAAAACTACAGCCAAAGTCCTACAATCAGGTTTGTTCTGGCCTAGTCTTTTTAAAGATGCTTACTTATTTGCTCTTCAATGTCACAGGTGCCAGAGAATGGGAAATATTTCAAGAAGAAATGAATAACCTCTACAAAACATTCTGGAAGTTGAGATATTTGATGTATGGGGGATTGATTTTATGGGACCTTTTGTTCCATTATTCAGAAACCTGTATATACTAGTTGCAGTAGACTACGTCTCCAAATGGGTTGAAGCAATAGCACTGCCATCAAATGATTCAAAAGTGGTGATAAAATTCCTTAAAAAGAATATTTTCACTCACTTCGGAACACCTCGGGAAATTATTAGTGATGGTGGCACACACTTTTGCAATAGATATTTCGATGCACTTCTATCCAAATATGGAGTTACTCATAAAGTTTCTACTGCCTACCATCCGCAGTCAAATGGACAGGTTGAAGTTTCAAACAGAGAGATCAAAAGAATCTTGGAGAGAACCGTTGGATCAATAATGAGGGATTGGTCTACAAAATTGGATGGCGCATTATGGGCCTACCGGACAGCTTCTAAAACACCCATTGGTATATCCCCATATCGAATGGTGTTTGGAAAAGCGTGCCATCTGCCAGTGGAGCTTGTACATAAAGCGTACTGGGCACTGAAGAAGTTAAATCTTGATCTACAAGTAGCATGAGAGAAAAGGCTCCACCAACTCAACGAATTGGAGGAATTTCACCTACAGGCTTATGAGAATGTCAGACTATGCAAAGAAAAGACCAAGAAATGGCTTGATCAAAAAATAGTGCGCAAACAACTGGAACTAGGGCAGAAGGTGTTGTTATACAATTCACGATTAAAACTTTTCCCTGGGAAGCTAAAATCACGGTGGTCAGGTCCATTTCTAATCACTCAGGTTTTACCATATGGAGCTGTTGAGTTACTTGATCCCAACACCAATGATACATTCAAAGTTAACAGCCAACGTGTCAAGCACTACTGGGGAGAATCATTAGAGTGACAAAAAGAAAGTGTCACACTTTTAGATCCAGCCTAACGTTTGGACAGTCATGTCTAGCTGACGATGTTAAACTTAGCGCTAGCAGAGAGGCAACCCATGCAGTTTGTGTATATATTCAGATTTGGTGTGTTTTATTTTTATGTGTTTAATTTTTGTAGGTAAAGTCACATTTCAGGATGGAAGACGTTCTCACAAATCTTCACAAGTAATTTCCTTCTCTCCCTCAAAACTCTCTGATGAAAGTTTACAAAGCTCGCTTGGAACAAATGAGACTTCTGATGATCAAACGTATTCCTAATGATATTCATTGGATTATTGAAGCATGGGTCTGATTGGCAGGTGAGTCCTCTGAATCTTTTGTTTCATATCTGCCTGGTTTAGGAAGAAGCACCTATGTTAAGAAAAGAATAGCTAAAAGATTAGGTGTTTGCTATAAATGTGCACGCATGACATGTAATACTCATTGTCGTTCTTTAAGAATGGTGTCTAATAACCGTGAAGATAAAATTAAATTCATTAGGGATGGCTTCAGTAAAGAGTCCTTGGATGACATATCATTGACTCTTGAGATGCATTCCAGTGGATATGTGCATCACACAATTCAAATGTTACATGCACAGTTCCGAAAAGAAAGGCAACAACTAAGTCTCAGGAATCTGACTTTAAAAGACCCTGTTTGCCAATTTATACGAAATTGGATGGGAAGCTTGTCCATGACTCATAGACGTCATTCAAGCCGTTACTTTTTGTAAATATTATTATCTCTTTGTTGTTAACTAATAATTGTGTTTTGTTTTGTAATTTTCTTTTATTTTCTCCGACAGGATCCAGACTTTTTGACTTTCACGATTTATTTTACTGTTTAGCTAATAATTGTCATTTAGCAGTTACTAATACTATTATTACTCACCCTTTTTCAGGTTCTATAAATTGAGCTCGTCATTACACTATTGAAGACATCCAGAGTTGAGAAAGAAATACATTTAAAAAAATGGAAGCAACTTCAAGACGAAGAGTTGTAAAAATCTGTGTGTTTTGCGGTACTAGTGTTGGTTCTAAG
The DNA here is from genome assembly GCA_019454045.1 of Zanthoxylum bungeanum. Classification (NCBI taxonomy): domain Eukaryota; kingdom Viridiplantae; phylum Streptophyta; class Magnoliopsida; order Sapindales; family Rutaceae; genus Zanthoxylum; species Zanthoxylum bungeanum. Next base: position 204,275 of record SKCR01024024.1, on the reverse strand, counting down.
CCAGAATTCGTTGCGACAGCACAAGAATTGGGTAGAGTCATAGCAGAAAGAAATATGCACCTAGTATATGGCAATGGCAATCTTGGACTAATGGGGATCGTTTCAAGGGCCATACTGGAATGAGGTAGTCAAGTTTTGGGAATCATCCCAAAACCTTTGGCAGAGGCGAATCTTATAGGACCATCAAACGGAGATGAATGCATCGTGCCAGGTATGTCTGAATGACTTAGGGAAATGATTAACCGTGTTGATGTTTTTATTGCTTTACTAGGTGGATTGGGTACGATGGAGGAAATTTTTACAGTACTATCTTGGGCGAATTTAAACATACACCAGAAAACGATTGGACTGTTTAATGCTTATGGATTTTATGATTTTCTTACTGTGTTTCTTGATGATGCCCGGAGAAATGGGTTTATGTCAAAACATGTAAAAGATATCCTCTTCACTGCCAGAACTGCCCATGATTTAATTGACCAACTTTTAGTCTTTGAACCACAAATTGACCCTATCATTTCCAAGATTATCTGGTCTGATAATGATCGTGGTAAAAAGCGTCGGATAAATCTGGATCTTAACCTTTAATTTTCTTTTTAGATGTAGAATTTCAGCTAACCAAGTATTGTTTTCGAAACTCTTCTTCTACTTTTTAGACATATGGGACAATGTCTCAATTAGGTTTAGGGGAGCGGAATAGTTAACTAGTATCTTATTTTTATTTTTTATTGTTTTTATTTGATTTTTAGTCAAAAACTTTTCAAAAATTCAAAAAAAAATAATAAAAAATTATTTTGTTTTTATGTTTTTAACTTGACTAATCAGGTGAAATTGGTGTGAGATAGTTGTGTAAGGAATTTTCGCTCCTGAGACATATCTCAACCTATTTCGTAACAAGTTAATTTTTATTTATTTCCTTTTAAATTATTTAATTTGTGAATTCTCCATAAAACTGACTAAATTGGATCTTCATATGCTCAGTTGAGAGGTATTATCAACGTGCATGGTAACATACGGCCATGAGTTGTAATTGAAAAGTTTGTAATATTTAGTGCTCTAGTTTAATTGGAGGAAGCATCGAAAAAACGATGGAATATAAAAAAAAATCTGATATCCGAGTTATTAAGTCTGAATGTGTGTTTTAACACCTAGTGCCATAAAACCAACTGGTTTGGGAGTCACTAGCCCAAAGCTCGCTACATGGATTGAAGATGTTATATATACAAAAAAAAAAGATATCTGAAATCCGAGTAATTAAGTCTGTAAGGGTGACTTTACACCTAGTGCCCTAAAGCCAACTGGCTTGGGAGTCACTGACCCAAAACTTGCTACATGGATTGAAGATATTGTAAATAAATAAATAATTCATTGTTAAAAAAGTGTGAATTCTGATATAACTTTAGGACAAAAATATTACTCTCTTTTCAATTACACTTATGAATATTGTGGGCACAATGAGCTGATTAATACCTTGTTAGTTGTGTATATGGAGAATGGTAAAAATAATCAGCGAATTTACTTATTTGGTAATTAAGAAAGAAAGAAAACAACTACTAACTTGGATAAGAGTTTCACTTGTTTAGTCACTAAGTTATTTATTCTCTTTTCTTTTGTCTTTTTGCTTTTGTGTTCTTTAGATTGACGTTTGTGGGTATCGTTGCTGTAAGCCCTCACGAGACTACAACTCGTCCATGACCGGCGTAAACACACACGTATAACGCAAGCGCACGTATCGTTCAAGTAGTATAAAAATATCGATCCCACGAGGACTTAATTCCTACTGTTGTTATTAATTATTGAATCTATTTATTTACAAATATCTAATTGAGGGTGAAGAGAATGATTGCTTGATTGATTTGATTTGTAGTTTTGCTAAATAAATAAATAAATAAAAAGACAAAAGAAAATACTAAGGAAAATAAAATACTCAAAGATCTAGGGTTGTGAATCTTTCTAATATCTTTAAAAAGATGAAGTGATTATTTTATATTTGTGTAATAAATCAGTTTACTAACCTGGAATACGAATTTATGCGAAAGCATCTGTCGATGGTCAGACACAATTACCCAGTTTAATCCAATTGAATCATATGTCTATGTCAATTAAATTATATGGATTCATTAAGTTTAAGTTCCAATTATGGTTACCCCCTCCCAACAGGTATATGTCTATCCTGTAAGGAAATCTATTAAAGGGTTATCTATCCTCAAAGAAGATCGTGGGCTATTAAGTCTAAGGTTGAAACCTAAAATCCCTATGTCTAGTTCATTTTAGATTTACCACATCAATCTTATTGGTGATCAAATAACAAGAAGCATTAGGCTTAAGACTTAATAAGTAAACCTTTAAATTAACCAAATTATAAAATAACCTCTTATAAACCGGTGATATTAGATTTCATCACAACCTAGAAAACTAACTTAGTTACAATACATAGTTAGGACAAGTAAAAAGACATAAAAATTACTAAAAAGTAAATGCGGAAAAATAAATAAAATGCTAAGGTAAAAGGAATTAACTTCTACTATTTACTATTTAGATATCTACCATAAAATAATATATAATCTTGTGATATTTTAAACCAACCGTCCGGAATGGCGGTATCCTGATTAAGTCAAATTCAAATATACCAGCCATAAGGCGGAACAGAAATATAAACTTAAACCAACCGTCCAGTGAGGCGGTATCCTCATTAAGTAAGGTTAACCAGATTAAATTGAATAACCAACCGTCCGAAAATGGCGGTATCATTTATTAATTCAGATTTTAAATAGTTTATATATTATATTTTAAGGGAGATTAATCTAAATAACAAAAGTAAAAGTATTACATTATTACCTCAGCATGGAGGAGTTACCCCCTCATGGAAGAATAGAATTACTACTACAAAGCGTAAATAAAACTGAATATAAGAAGAAAATAAGAAGAACTCTCTTTTATTTATAAGGATTTCAGAGGATGAGGTACATTTGAAACTAAAAATTCGAAATCTATTTATAGGCAAAAAAATCTAATTTTTTATTATTATTTTTCTGATTTTTATTTTTTAATTATTTTATTATTATTTTTTTTTTTGGATCGCTGAATTTTCGACACATGGCATGGTGGCTAAAAAAGACGGCTCGTTGAATTTTTGACATGTGGCATGGTGGTGCAATTACCAAAATACCCTCGGTGTCGGGACGCCCAAAATTACCAAAATACCCTTTTTGCCAAATTTCACAGTTTTGCTCCAAATCACCTCCAGAATGTCTTGAAACTTTATTTTGGTGTCGGGATGTCCAAAATTACCAAAATACCCTTTGTGTCGGGACGCCCAAAATTACCAAAATACCTTTTTTGCCAAATTTCACCAAATTTCACAGTTTTGCTTCAAATCACCTCCAGAATGTCCTGAAACTTTATTTATCTACAAAATAACACAAAACACATCAAAATATTCACAAAACTCAAGAAACTATACAAAATATTAAGTTAAATGAGTGGGAAACAGTGATACACTTATCACTCATCACACCCCCAAACCTAACATTTTGCTAGTCCTCGAGCAAAATAAAATAAAATAATAAAATTTTAACTAAGCCACTTTCGTAGGGATCACGATTGCATTTAGCATATGCAACAAGCCTTTAAACCCCTAGGTGTCCCTAGTGGACGAGTTATAGTCTCGTGAGGGTTTACAGCAATGATACCCACAAACATTTTATAAAAGTAAAAAGGTAGTGAAACTAATGCACACAAAAGCAAAAAGACAAGTGAAAAAAAGAATAAAGATGTTAGTGACTAATTAGGTGAAACTTCTACTCCAAGTTTACTAGTTGTTTTGTTTCATTCTAAATTATTAAATAAGTCAATTCTCCGATTATTTTTATCATTCCCCATATACACAGCTAATAAAGTATTAAATAACTCATTTTTGCCCACAATAGTCATAAGTGCAGTTGATAAGAGAATAATATTTTTGTCCTAAAGTTTTATCAGATTTCACATCTTTTGTAGTAATGGAATAAATTTTCTGATTTTTCTGATTTTTTTCTTTGATTTTTTTTTCTATTTTTTATTTATATACAATATCTTCCATCTATGTAGCGAGCTTTAGGTCGGTGACTCCCAAACCAGTTGGCTTTAGGGCATCAGGTGTTAAGACACCCCTAAGGACTTAATTACTCAGACTTCAGATATATATATTTATTTTCTATCATCTTTTTGATCCATGTAGAGAGCTTTGGGCCAGTGACTCCCAAACCAGTTGGTTTTAGGGCACTAGATTTTAAAACACCCTTACAGACTTAATAACTCGGATCTCAGATGTTTTTTTTTTTTATTCCATCACTTTTTTTAGATGCTTCTCCAATTAAACTATAGCACTGAATATTACAAACTTTTCAATTTTATCTCATGTCCGTATGTTACTATGTATGTTGATAATACCTGCCAACTGAGTATATGAAGATCCATTTTAGTCAGTTTTATGGAGAATTTACAAATTAAATAATTCAAAAGGAATTAAACAAAAATTAACTTGTTTCGAAAAAAATGGGTTTGAAATACGTATTAGGAGTGAGAATTCCTTACACAGCTATTTCTTACCAATTTCACCTTTTTAGTCAACATAAAAACAAAACCATAAAGAAATAATTTTTACTGGTCATGGTGTGTGACTAACTGTCGAATGGACTTCCCGTTGTAGATTCCCCAGAGGGAGGGTGGAGCGAGGCTCACTTAAGTACCCTAGCCTCTTAGGCTCTTATCGCTTGGTGTCAGGAATAAACAACGAGTCATCCAAACTAGTCTATCACAACAAGCTACTGGTGAATGATTATCTAGGTGCCTTCACAGCTTTTCCTTATAGAAAGGTAGTGAGTGAAGGAAGACACCAAACCATCACCTAGCTTTAAATATGCCTTTGATAAAAATGCAAAATATTTTTGTAATTTTTGAAAAAAATTTAATTTTTTTGTATTTTTCAATGTCTTAAACAGTAAAAGAAGAGTTTAGAAGATAGTACCTGGTTGGCTGAATTATTACAATAAAATTAAAGGTTAAGATCCAGATTTATTCGACGCTTCTTACCACGATCATCTTCGGACCATTTTATCTTTGAAAGGACAGGGTCAATATGTGGTTCATCGGCTATGAGTTGGTCTATTAGATCCGAAACAGTTCTGGCAGTAAAAAGTAGTTCTTTCATAGGTTTTGACACGAACCCATTTCTCCGGGCATCATCAAGAAACACACAAAGAAAATCATAAAATCCATCAACGTTAAGCAGCCCAATTGGTTTCTGATGTATGTTCAAGTTCGCCCAAGATAGAACTATAAAAATTTCCTCCAATGTGCCCAAGCCACCTGGCAAAGCGATAAAAGCATCAGAACGGTTAATCATTTCTACCAGTCATTCAGACATACCTGGCACGATCAGTTCCTCTCCGTTTGATGATCCAATAAGATTCGCTTCTGCCAAGGGTTTTGGGATGATTCCCAAAACGTGACTGCCTCCTTCCTGTACAGCCTTTGAAACGATCCCCATTAGTCCAAGATTTCCTCCGCCATATATTAAGTGCATATTCCTTGCAGCTAAGACTCGACCCAATTCCTTTGCTGCTTCTACGTATTGTGGCTTAGTACCAACACTACTACCGCAAAATACACAGATGTTTTCAACTCGTCTTCTTGAAGTGGCTTCCATTTTTTATGTATTTCTTTCTTAAATCTGGATGCCTTCAAAAGTGCAATGACGGGCTGAATTTATAGTACCTGAAAAAGGGTGAGTAATAATAGCACTAGTATCTTCCAAAGAAAGGTTGTTAGCTAAACAAAACAAAAGAAATCGTGAAAGGTCAAAAAGTCTGGATCCTGTCTACGAAAATAAAGATAATTACAACATAAAAGCGAATCAAAGCAATAATTAAGGCAACAGAATTGTGTACGCAATACGCCACTCGCTTAGTATAAATTCATTAGGATGTGTCTCAAGAATTAATTCTTTACTCAGCCATCGCTAATGAATTGCTTCTCATCTTTATGATTGCCAAACACCATTCCTTCTGTCTTAAAATGCTCCGTTTGTGCTTTTCCCTACAAAACAACACACAAAATTAAAAATTCTATAACATGTATACACAAAATATGAAAACAAAAATTACAACAAATTGCATGGGTTGCCTCCCTGCTAGCGCTAAATTTTTCGTCTTCAGCAAGACGTGACTGAAATCTATCTGTCAAGGAGGTTTCAACGTCGTTTTGGATGTCCGATTAAAGACATTCCCGTGAGCGTTGCTTTTGAATGGTCTCTTCCAACGGTAAAGTGGCAAAAAGAGTTTTGTCTCATTCAGTGCTCGTGCCACCTTTTTAACTTTTGTTGTTCCAGTAGTTCCTGAAAAGAAAGAAAGAAAATCAGGAGGTCTCGTATGGTGCTTGACTTGGAATGGGAGTTCCACTCTGTCAAGCTTTTGGGCGATGTCTTTGAATTTTACTCCCCGATACAGTGATGTTTCTCTTGAATGCACTGGATCTTCAAATATTTGTTCCTCTATTTGCTCTGCTTCTTGCTCCACCTGAGGATGAAAATATGTGTCTGACATTAGGTCTTCATCCTCTGATATGGGTGAAATGATTGGCTCAGGTAGATCTTCTTCAAACATTTGTGCAATGGAATCTCCAAGATCTTCATTTTGAGGATACAGAATTCCATCCTCCAATGTTGATGCAGTTGGTACAAACAGCTCAGCTTCATCTTCGTCAGAGTCAGAATAATAAAAATCAAATCGAGACTTTTTCAGTTTGGGCTCCTGAACTGATACCTCTGGTTGTTGATATTGCCCAGCCTCCTCCTCTGTCAAGGTGTTATCATGAAATGTTTGGTACTCGAAGGCTTCGTCAGTGTCATTTGCAAATGGTTCTTGAGGTATGTAGCTCTGGTTTTCTGTTAATTGTCTTATTTGATCTGTCATCTTCTGTATAGACGCCGTTTGACTCTGAATTTGTACATCAAATTGAGCTTCTCGTTTCTTGAGCCAATCTTTTAGCATGTCATTCAACTGATCTTCCTCTGATGGATCTGATTCTTGATGAAGATCGTAGATGGATGGTGGATAAGATGGAAAATATGATGATTCTTCGTACCTTAAATGATTCCAATAATTCTGCCACTCTGAAAGGTAAATACATTGATCGCTCGGGTGGTTACCATCACAAATTACACATCTCCCTATTTCGTTCTGTTGAGCAAATGTAGTATTGCTTGATTCTGGCTTCCAGTGATAGTTGTTGGGCTGGACAACAGGCCTCAGAAAACTAGACTGTTGCTCCCGGATTTGGGGTGTATCTTTTTCTAGTAAAGCTTGTAATTTCTCAATCTCCCAGTAGTGTTCCATTTTTCAATCACCTGAAAATACAATAAAGAAATAAAAATTACAGATAATAATAAATAAAATTAGATATAAGTAAATTGGATAGCTTCAAAATTAACAACTCAAGAAAAATAAGTCCCCGGCAACGGCGCCAAAAACTTGACCGGCGTAAACACACACGTATAAAGCAAGCGCACGTATCGTTCAAGTAGTATAAAAATATCGATCCCACGAGGACTTAATTCCTACTGTTGTTATTAATTACTGAATCTATTTATTTACAAATATCTAATTGAGGGTGAAGAGAATGATTGCTTGATTGATTTGATTTGTAGTTTTGCTAAATAAATAAATAAATAAAAAGACAAAAGAAAATACTAAGGAAAATAAAAGACTCAAAGATCTAGGGATGTGAATATTTCTAATATCTTTAAAAAGATGAAGTGATTATTTTATATTTGTGTAATAAATCAGTTTACTAACCTGGAACACGAATTTATGCGAAAGCATCTGTCGATGGTCAGACACAATTACCCAGTTTAATCCAATTGAATCATATGTCTATGTCAATTAAATTATCTGGATTCATTAAGTTTAAGTTCCAATTATGGTTACCCCCGCCCGACAGGTATATGTCTATCCTGTAAGGAAATCTATTAAAGGGTTATCTATCCTCAAAGAAGATCGTGGGCTATTAAGTCTAAGGTTGAAACCTAAAATCCCTATGTCTAGTTCATTTTAGATTTACCACATCAATCTTATTGGTGATCAAATAACAAGAAGCATTAGGCTTAAGACTTAATAAGTAAACCTTTAAATTACCCAAATTATAAAATAACCTCTTATAAACCGGTGATTTTAGATTTCATCACAACCTAGAAAACTAACTTAGTTACAATACATAGTTAGGACAGGTAAAAAGACATAAAAATTACTAAAAAGTAAATGCGGAAAAATAAATAAAATGCTAAGGTAAAAGGAATTAACTTCTACTATTTACTATTTAGATATCTCCCATAAAATAATAAATAATCTTATGATATTTTAAACCAACCGTCCGGAATGGCGGTATCCTGATTAAGTCAAATTCAAATATACCAGCCATAAGGCGGAACATAAATATAAACTTAAACCAATCGTCCAGTGAGGCGGTATCCTCATTAAGTCAGGTTAACCAGATTAAATTGAATAACCAACCGTCCGAAAATGGCGGTATCCTTTATTTATTCAGATTTTAAATAGTTTATATATTATATTTTAAGAGAGATTAATCTAAATAACAAAAGTAAAAGTATTACCTTATTACCTCAGCATGGAGGAGTTACCTCCTCATGGAAGAATAGAATTACTACTACAAAGCGTAAATAAAAGTGAATATAAGAAGAAAATAAGAAGAACTCTCTTTTATTTATAAGGATTTCAGAGGATGAGGTACATTTGAAACTAAAAATTCGAAATCCATTTATAGGCAAAAAAATCTAATTTTTTATTATTATTTTTCTGATTTTTATTTTTTAATTATTTTATTATTATTTTTTTTTTTTGGATCGCTGAATTTTCGACACGTGGCATGGTGGCTAAAAAAGACGGCTCGTTGAATTTTTGACATGTGGCATGGTGGTGCAATTACCAAAATACCCTCGGTGTCGGGACGCCCAAAATTACCAAAATACCATTTTTGCCAAATTTCACAGTTTTGCTCCAAATCACCTCCAGAATTTCTTGAAACTTTATTTTGGTGTCGGGATGTCAAAAATTACCAAAATACCCTTTGTGTCGGGACGCCCAAAATTACCAAAATACCCTTTTTGCCAAATTTCACCAAATTTCACAGTTTTGCTTCAAATCACCTCCAGAATGTCCTGAAACTTTATTTATCTACAAAATAACACAAAACACATCAAAATATTCACAAAACTCAAGAAACTATACAAAATATTATGTTAAATGAGTGGGAAATAGTGATACATTTATCACTCATCAGTCCACTAGGGACACCTAGGGGTTTAAAGGCTTGTTGCATACGCTAAATACAAATGTGATCCCTACGAAAGTGGCTTAGTTTAATTTTATTTTAAAGTTGTTTAATGTATTTTATTTTGTTGTTTTGCTCGAGGACTAGCAAAATGTTAGGTTTGGGGGTGTGATAAGCGGTAAATATATCAATATTTACCGTCCATTTTACTAAATATTTTGTATAGTTTCTTGTGTTTTGTGAATATTTTGATGTGTTTGTATATTTTGTAGATAAATAAGGTTTCAGGACTCACTAGAATCAAATCAGGGCCAAAACAGTGAAAAACGGACAAAAAGGGCAAAATCATCATTTAGGCGTCGCGACGCGCGAACCTTCTGCGTCGCAAATGCTAACATGCACCGGGGACCACTAAAATACGTCGGCCACGTGTCAACATCAGAGAAGCTTCCTATCATACGAACTTGCTAACATGTGCTGCCACATTGCAACATCATAGCAAATCTACTATCATACGCCGGACACGTGTCATCATCATATGCTGCCGACATTCATCAGCGTCACATCATCACCACGTCAGTGCCACATCATCATGACATCAGCATAATAATTCAGCTGCCGATAGTTGTGTGACACGTGTCATCATCTCAGTGAATCCGTGTACATGTGGCACGAATCAACGACACATCGCGATGCGCAATGTTTCACGCGTCGAGATGCGTGTACCAACATTTTGCCTATAAATTGAGGCCGAAATCAGAATTCCAATTCATACCTTCTTCTGGGGATTTCCTTAAGAATACTAAGAAGATTGTATCTTGTTTGTTTATTTACAACTTTCTGTATTTAATTTTTTATTTTACGCAATAGTTCTTTCTCTACTTTACTTTTTAGTCTTTATTTTTACTTTTTCAGTATAAGGATGTAACTCCCATCTGCTGGGGCTGAAAGGTTAAGCTTTTCTTACTAATATTTAGATTAATCTTCTTTAATTATAATATATAAACTATTTAAAACCTGACTTAATGGGATACCGCCTTTATGGTCGGTTGGACTTAATTAAATTGACTTTAACCTGACTAAACTGGATACCGTCTTTATGATCGGTTGGAATTAATAATAAATCTGAATTAATCAGGATACCGCCTTTATGGTCGGTTGGTAATGTCATGCAAAGTTTATATATCATAATAAGAGAGATATCTAAAATAGAAGTAATAAAAGTGGATCCTCTAACCCCCAGCATTTTCTTTATTTCTTTATTTATCTTTTAAATTTCGAAGTTTTTAGTTTATGTCATTTACTTTATTTAAGATTTTACTAGTCCTAGATATGTGTTGTAACTAAATACCATATCTGGGATTGTGATGAATTCCAATATCACCGGTTTATAAGGGGTTATTTTGTATCTTGGGTAATATAAAGGTTCATTTATTAAGTCTTAAGTTTATTGCTTCTTGTTAACTAGCCACTAACAAGATTGATCTGGTAAACTTAAAATAAACTTGACGAAGGAATTTTAGGTTTCAGCCTTAGACTTAATAGCCACGATCTCTCTTAAGGATTAGATACCCCTTAATAGATTTCCTTCCAGGATAGACATATATCTGTCGGGCGAGGGTACCTACAATTGGAACTTAATCTTAATGAATTCAGGTAACTTGGTTAACATAGACATATGATTAATTGGGTTATTTAGGTGTTTTCATCTGACCATCGACAGAGGCTTTTTCATATTTTCGTGTTCCAGGTTAATAAACTGATATATTACACAAACATGAGATAACCATTTCATCTTTAAAAGATATTGGAAGAATTCATAACCCTAGATAGTTTTATAATATTGATCTTACCTTTAATTCACTTTCGCACTATTTTAATTACTTGTCTTTAAGTTTAAAATCACCATCCAATCAACAAACCAATCTATTAGGTACTCGTAAATATTTAACTTCATAAATTGATAGCTTAGGTATTAAGTCCTCGTGGGATCGATACATTTTATACTACTTGAGCATACGTGCGCTTGTGTTACGTGTGTGATTTCACTGATCACTTATTCTGCTGAGCCACCCTAACGTATGCAGGACAGCCCCACACCCTAATATAATTAAGATTCGGTTTCCTACCGGTCCATATCTCATACGGAGTCGTAAGAACAGCTTTTGAAGGAATCTTATTCAAAAGATGAGTGACAGTTAAAATAGCATAACCCCAAAAGTAATAGGGAAAATCTGTAAAACTCAACATATATCGGACCATATCCAATAATGTCTGATTTATCCTCTCTAACACTTCATTATGTTGTGTAGTACCAAGAGGAGTATTTTGAGCGAGAATCACGTTCTCCTTTAAATAATCAGTGAACTCACCACTCATATATTCACCGCCTCGATCTGATTGAAGGCATATAATATATTGACCAGTTTATTTTTCTACTTCATTTCAGAATTCTTTAAACTTTTCAGAGGTTTCCGATTTATGTTTCATCAGATAAACATAATCGTACCGTGACACATCATCAGTAAAAGTAATAAAGTATGAAAAACCACTGTGAGCAGTTAGACTCATAGGGCCACATACATCAGAATGTACGAGTTCCAATAAGTCAGTGGCTCGGTGTCCCACACCCAAAAATGAGGCTTTGGTCATTTTACCTCGAATACAAGATTCACAGGTTGGATAAGGTTCAATGGTGAGATCCTGAATCAAACCATTCCTAACCAACTGGGTTAGGCGTTTCACGCCTATATGACCTAACCTCATATGCCAAAGTTTAGTATTATTTATTTCAGATAGTTTACATTTATTAATTCCAGTATTCAAGATATCTCGAGAAGTGTGGAAAATGTAATAACCATGCTCATTTGGACAAACAATGATCTGGATATTATTTCTATCACATAAATACAAGGAACAATTCTTAATATTTACATGATATCCCTATGTACCTAATACAAAAAGTGATATAATATTTGCTACGTATCCTGGTACATCATAGCAGTCATGCAGCAAAAGTCTCCCACTGGGTAAGGGAATCTCGCATAAGCCCACTGCAATCGTATCCAGAGAGTCACCACTCCCGAACCGCAACTACACCTCTTCAGATTTCAGCCGTCTACTTTCCTTCAGCACCTGTAACGAATTACAAATGTGAACAGGACAAGTAGAATCTAAAATCCAACTAGATGTGACAGCTTCACAAGCTAAGGAGATATCAATAACAGGAAAAATAAAAGTACCTGATGTCGATGCTTTTTCCTTCCTGATCTTGGCAAGGTAGTCAGGACAGTTCCTCTTCCAGTGTCCGACCTTCTGACAGTGGTGGCACTTGTCTTTAGAAACTCTCTTAGGCTTTGCTCTCTTAGCCTGCGGAGGAACATTGAAACTCTTCTTCTTCTTTCCATTCGTCTTCTTCCCATTTGAGTTGAAGTGGGAAGAAGCGAAAACTGAAGTGGGTTTTGGAAGTTGATTCGGCACTCCATTCCTCAAATCCTCCTCCGCTGTGAGAAGCATCTTATGCAAATCACGGTAAGTGTAGTGAATCACGTTCATGTAAAAGTACATTAAAAACTGGCGATACGCCGCCAGGAGCGAACCAAAAATGACACTTCGTCCAAGAGTATCATTAAGAATGAAACCATCGCGCCTCAATTGCTCAATCAGATTGGTCAAATGAAGCACATGTGTGCTCACAGCCTTTCCCTTATCGAGTTTTAATGGAACAGTTCCATCTCAACTGTATAAACTAAGACCTGTTCTTGATTCATAAATGATTCTCAGATTTATGTCATCATGTTATATGCATCATACATCTCAAAATATTGCCTCTTCAGTTCTGAAGCCAGCGAACTGAGAATATATGATTTAACCATTAATCATCATCTTTCCATTTCTGGAAAGTCTTAATATCTTCTGGTGATGCATCTTCAAATATAAAAAGGGGTAATGGACCCTCCAATATATATCCCAGCTTCTCAGATCCGAGGATGATCCTCAAATCCATATCTCAGTCTGTAAAGTTCTATGCGCCTTTGAGCTTATTTGTATCCAACATACGAGCAAATGGGTTGTTCGATGAAGCTGCCATCGTAAATCTATCACATAGATAGCGAAAAACAGTTAGCAGACAAAACGGTTTCATATAATATCAAAAGCATTAAATAGATCATGGATTTTTAATCTAAAAATATCTCTCCCATTATTTCATGCAAAACTGTAATCCCCAAACAGAATACATAACATGCAAAAATCAAATTAAATACAATAGTGAAAAGTGGATCCCATGAATATATTTCAGCTCACAGCTTTGGCACGTTCTCGCTTACGTATATTCATTAGGTAGACAACTCATTGTCAATCACTCACCAGTGACTCCTGGGTTCCGGTCCTGATCTTTTCTCGTTGTGACAGCTTTGGCACGTTCACAATGAGGCATATCAAAGTTAAACTTGTCAATTGTAAATTCAAGATACTTGCGTAACCCTGACAGCTTTGGCACGTTCAGGATTCCGCTTTCGCTTTAATTTACCTAATATCACAAATATATCCTGTACATATGAATTTCTACCGGCTATATCCTCACAGTTTTGGCACGTTCTCGGATATAGTTGTAGAATATTTATCCATAAACTGTATTGACAAGACGGACCAAGAAACATGCATCAAATACATATTAATTATAAAACCTTATTTCAAATAGGGATTTTCCGCAAAAGATGTTATTCATTAATCAAATTAAATAAATACATGCATGCATAAAACAAAGATTAGATTAAATATTAAATTTAAAGGCATAATCATATCGTGTGTTCAGAATCAGACTCGCTCTGATACTATTTTGTAGGGGATTTTATGGGGTATTACCGGGTAACGCAGTAGAACGCGGAAAAATAAATTTTTCCAATTTCAATAAATTTTCTTGGGAAATTAAAATAAACTTATTTATTCTAATTACTCAATACTTAAAAACTGAATTTTTTACCCAAAAATCATATTTTTCCCATAATTACCGTGAGACCCCAAAGGTTTGTATTTTGATAATTTTAGTCCTAATTTTTGATAAGTGGTAAATATATCAATATTTACCGTCCCTTTTACTTAATATTTTGTATAGTTTCTTGAGTTTTGTAAATATTTTGATGTGTTTTGTGTTATTTTGTAGATAAATAAGGTTTCAGCACTCTCTGGAGTCAGATCAGGGCCAAAACATCGAAAAACGGAAAAAAGGGTAAAAATGTAAATTTCCTACTAAAATACGTTGTTTGCTAAAATACGTCGTCTGCTAAAATATGCCGTTTGCTAAAATACGTTGTCTGCTATCATGCGCCGCTAACGTGCGCCGGACACGTGTCACAATCAGAGAAGTTTGCTATCATACGCCCTTGCTAACATGCGCCTGCCATATTTCAACATCATAGTAAATCAGCTAACGTGCGCCGGACACGTGTCACCATCACATGCTGTCGACAATCATCATCGACACGCGTCATTGCTGACATCAACATCAAGACGCATACCAACTTTCCACGTCGCAACACCGACATAATTATTCTACCGACAGCCACGTGTCACCATCTCCGCAAAGCCCGTGCCATGCGTCCAAAATCAACGGCGTGTCGTGACGCACAAGGTTGCACACGTCGCGACGTGAGGGACTAGATTTGCCTATAAATTGAGGCCGAAATCAGAATTCCAATTCATACCTTCTTCTAGGGATTTCCTTAAGAATACTAAGAAGATTGTATCTTGTTTTTTTATTTACAGCTTTCTGTATTTAATTTATTTTAATTTACGCAATAGTTCCTTCTTTACTTTACTTTTCAGTCTTTATTTTTACTTTTTCAGTATGAGGAGGTAACTCCCCTCTACTGGGGTGAAATGTTAAGTTTTTATTACTAATATTTAGATTAACCTCCCTTAATTATAATATATAAACTATTTAAAACTTGACTTAATGGGATACCGCCTTTATGGTCGGTTGGACTTAATTAAATTGATTTTAACCTGACTAAATTAGATACCGCCTTTATGATCGGTTGGAATTAATCATAAATCTGACTTAATCAGGATACCGCCTATATGGTTGGTTGGTAATGTCATGCAAAGTTAATATATTATAATAAGGGAGATATCTAAAATAGAAGTAATAAAAGTGGATCCATTAACCCCGACATTTTCTTTATTGCTTTATTTACCTTTTTACTTTCAAGCCTTTCCTTTATGTCATTTACTTTATTTAAGCTTTTTTCTAGCCTTAGATATGTGTGGTAACTAAACCCGTTATCTGGGGTTTTGATGAATTCCAATATCACCGGTTTATAAAGGGTTATTTTGTGTCTTGGGTAATATAAAGGTTTATTTATTAAGTCTTAAGCTTAATGCTTCTTGTTAACTGGTCATTAATAAGATTGATATAGTAAACTTAAAAAAAAACTTGACGAAAGAATTTTAGGTTTCAGCCTTAGACTTAATAGCCCACGATCTCCCTTAAGGATTAGATACCCCTTAATAGATTTCTTTCCAGGATAGACATATACCTTTCGGACGGGGGTAGCCACAATTGGAACTTAATCTTAATGAATTCAGGTAACTTGGTTGACATAGATATATGATTAATTGGGTTATACTGGGTGTTTGTATCTTACCATCGACAGATGCTTTTGCATAATTTCATGTTCCAGGTTAATAAACCGATATATTACACAAACATGAGATAACCACTTCATCTTTAAAAGATATTGGAAGGATTCACAACCCTAAATAGTTTAATAATATTGAATTTTCCTTTCATTCACTTTCGCACTGTTTTAATTACTTGTCTTTAAGTTTAAAATCACCATCCAATCAACAACCAATCTATTAGATACTCGTAAACTTTTGGCTTCATAAATTAATAACTTAGGTATTAAGTCCTCGTGGGATCGATACATTTTATACTACTTGAGCGATATGTGCGCTTGCGTTATACGTGTGTGATCACACCACTCAATTTGTCAAATATAAATTTAAGTGATTTCAAATCACTACCAAAATGATTTATACATATCACATACATCAAAATACAACTCACAACAAAAATCCCACAAAACTCCAAATTGCCGAGAGCACCTTAAAGTTTCATTTTTGTGTATTTTGGTCCAAATTCGTTCAAAAACAACTTTAGATGATTTCCAATCAACACCAAATGATTTATATATCTTATATACATCATTATACAACACATATATGAAAAGCACCAATTTTGGATGAGGTATAAACCCTAATTTTTCAAATTAATTCAATTAACAAAATTAACCAAAATTAATCAAATCCAACCCTTTAATCTAATCTCTACAACACCAAACAAGTCTCACCACTTTGAAACAAATCAAGAACAATTCTAGGTCATCAATGAGTGGCATAACAACTCTAGAATGGCAACAAGATCATCAAATGATCAAAAGTGTGCTTATACACCATTTACAAACATACATTAATAAACATACATGCATACATCTTTCATTAAACTTCCAACACACTTATTAAAAAACCAAGAGAGTAGAAAAAAACTTCCAAGTAATGCATGTTGTAGCTAAGAATAATAAAGTAAGAAAAACTTACACAAATTGAAGTTTTCTTCACTTTTCTTCTTAACACTTAACTTTTTCTCTCAACTTTCTTTTTGTAACTTTGGATGCTGTTTGAAGCAAATGAAAAAACATAACACTTATATATCTTTAGGGTTGGCCGAAAATTGCAAGGAAAAAGAAAAGATATTTTTCCAAATTTCCAAAACAAAAATCAAAGAAGTCAAATTCCTTTTTAACACTTTTACTTTAATGTAAAGTCAAACTTATACACTAACTAATCATTTCCTAAATTTATCATAATGGTCGATATTTATATTTTAATTATTTTAATTATTTAACAATTATATAATTATATAATTAATTAAATATAAATATCTTTAATATATTTATTATATTTACTTTAAATATTCCAAATACATATATTAATGATATATGTCAAATATCATAATTTGACATTTAATTAATGTGTATCTAATAAAATCACACAT
Organism: Zanthoxylum bungeanum; assembly: GCA_019454045.1. Taxonomy (NCBI): domain Eukaryota; kingdom Viridiplantae; phylum Streptophyta; class Magnoliopsida; order Sapindales; family Rutaceae; genus Zanthoxylum; species Zanthoxylum bungeanum. Next base: position 186,892 of record SKCR01024024.1, on the reverse strand, counting down.
TAAATACAAATACACATTAATTATGAAATGACCAAAAGGTTCATCTGCATGTATCTTTCGTAAATTATGATGAACACGGATAAACTCATTGAACCATACAGGTCGAGGTCATTGCATACGTATAATCCCTCCGTCAAAGGTATCCGGATTATTCCAGAAATATAGATATAAATGTCAAATCTCTATATATATAATCATGTCGACGTTTCTATTAGCAATCTCTTAGTAACATTTAGAACTCACTTCTATAGTGTACCACGGGCCCATGGATTTTAAGAGATTGTTAATTTCGTATTGAATACCTATGTTTTATACACAAAGCTGACGGATTTTATCTTGACACACACAAGATATCATAAGGATCAGTCCATACCCAACAAACAAGCGGAGGTCTGACATAAATAGGTCGGTGACGTGACTACCATCAAAGCGTTGAGGATATCTCATATATCCACAGTGGTATCTCAAGTCAAAGAATCATTATGCTACTCAACCCGAGAAGATTCTTATTGATGTTGGTGTAGCATCCATTAAGAATCTTCGGTGAGTCGTTCAGTGTTTATCCGATATAAACACCTACATGTCTATACGAGTCTCCAAGGCTCATAATTCATTGAGAATATATCATTGAATCCAAGATTCCAGTATACGACATATACCAGTCTCAACGGGTTTACTTACTGACCAAGTAATATAAACCTTGACCAGAAACTGTTAAATAAATGATACAGTTATGATACAACTCAATATCAGTTGCGACGCTTTTGCAACAATATTATAACTAATCATTCTAAGGTCAATTATGTCTTTACCATATATAAAGAGATGTTATATAATAGAAACTGTTTATTTTATTCATAATAAAATATTTACATAAGTATTTACAGGGAAATACATAAGAAATTGACGCTCCGAGCACCAACCCTAACACTAAGAACCTAGCTTTCCATACACACGAAAATTGAAGCTTTCTCAACTTATCATTATCAGAAACTTACAGCTCTTACCCATGCACTAGATTTATCTCATTACTCATGTCAAATCAGTCAACACATCTCAAGCGCACTCATAAATTATGAATGATAAACTTAATTCGTGTTGTCGAAAATCAAATATATATATATATATATGTGTGTGTGTGTGTGTGTTTGTGTGTGTGTGTGTATGCCTATACACACACACACACCCCAGAACATGACTGCAAGTAATATATCAGGTACTCATCATAGAAGTACTTACCTTGTTTCGTAAATACTCTCGATCCTAGTCAAATCTGTCAAAACATATGGTGAAATGCGGTTAGAATCGTTGTTGATGAGCGGAAAATATATCAATATTTACCGCCCTTTAACTTAATAATTGATATAGTTTCTCGAGTTTTATTAACGTTTTGATGTGTTTGTTTATTTTGCAGATAAATAAAATATTGGGACTCAATGGAATCAATTTGGGGCTAAATCAACGAAAAACGGAGCAAAAAGGCAAAAATGGAATTTCATTGCTCGCGTCGCGATGCGCAATATTTTAAGCGTCGCGATGCTGTCAATATCAGCAACGAAAACAGATATGCCGACATGTGGTATTCACTGTGCAATGCGTCATGACGCAGAAGACACTGCACGTCGCGACGCCCAATCAATTCTGCGTGACACGTGTAAAGAAGCAGCGCGTCGCGACGCGCAAGACTTGTTGTGTCACGACGTGTATGCATAAATTTTGCCTATAAATTCAGTTGATTTCATTTGGAAAATTCGTACTCTTCTTGGTTCCTTTCTAAGGAATTAAGGATTGTATCTTGTTTGTATTTAATTTATGTATTTTAATTATGTATTTTTATTTTTAGATATTAGTTTGTGTGTTTTTATTTTCTTTATGTTTAGTAATTAATTTTCACTGGGGGAAAGGGTGAAACATTTAATATGATAATCTAGGTTAATCTCACTTATATTATAATATATGAATTTTGATATAATAATCTGGATTAATTAATGGCAAAACTATGTTACCGCCTATATGGCTGGTTTATATAACAACTTGATTTACCGCCTATATGGACGATTTTACTGGACTAAATTGATTACCGTCTATATGGCTGGTTTTATATGTTTTGACATTATTAAATCATGAGAAAGCATAACTGGGTAATAATGTTAATTTATATATTATAAAAAGTGAGATTCCTAGATTTGAAATATTAAAAATGGATCTTCTAACCCCCGGTATTTTATTTTTAATCTAGAGAAGTGATGAAGCACAATATTCACGAGTTTCTTAATTGATTTTCTTATATAATGTGTGATACATTGGCTGGTTTGTTGAATCTTGACCTTAATGCTTCTTGTAAACTGATCACCAAGAAAATTGATGTGGTAAACCTAAAATGAACTTGACGAAGGGATTTTAGGTTTCAGCCTTAGATTCAATAGCACACAATATCATCTTAGGGATTTCCTTCCAAGATAGACATATACTTTTCGGGCGTGTGTAGCCATAATTAGAACTGAACTTAATTAATTTGGAGTTTCTTAATTAACATAGACATATAGTTATTTGAGTTACTTTGGATGTTTGCATCTGACCATCAACAGAGGCTTTTGCATATCTTCGTGTTCCAGGTTAACAAACTAATATATTACACATGTATAGGAGAACCAATTCATCTTTAGAATAATATTGGGCGGATTGAAAACCCTAGATGTTTTCTTTATTATTAATTTCTTTTGTTTTTATTTTGTATTTTTATTTATTTATTTAGTTAAATCCACATTCAACCAACAACAATCTCTTCTTACCCTAATTAGATACATGTAAATATGACAAGAAACTCACTTGGGTTGGAAACCAAACAAACCCCCAAGCATCTTTCTCAAAACCCCAAGACCTTTGAATACTGATTTTGTAGGAACAAAACCCAACCAAGATCAGCCCCTAACCACCATGAAACTCACGTCCATGATAACCACAAGCATGAAATCAGATTGTATTTTGCTAGCAATGGAGACGCCACTAAGTTGCCAAGCTTAGATAAGTCAATTTGAACTTGAAAAGGGGAATCCCTCCCTCAACAAGGGTTCGGCCATAGCCATGGAAAGCTCAAGCTTTTCTCTCTTTCAAAATGTTGTATATTACGTTGTTTTTCATAAAATTTACAAAGGAGAGTTATATATTTAGGGTAACAAAAGAGTAAAATGACTAAAATGACCCTAGAGCTAAAATTACCAAAATCCCTAAGTCAAGTACCTCAACCACGACCATTAAGGTCCTTTTGCACCTAAATAAACTTAAAACAAAGATTAGAAGCTAATCTCACTTAAACTAATTGAGGTGCTTACATGCTATAGTAAATTGACGTGCTTACTCAATAAGCAAGTTTCTAAGCATAATTAACCCTAATGGCAACTAGCTTAATTACATCAAAAATAAAGTCAACATATCAAACAAAATGATAAAATAATACAAGGTTTGGCCGAATTACAAAAGTGTCAAAGTTAGGCCAAATTCTCCATATAGGTCATTGTCTTCAAAATGGCTTTGGAAGCTTCAATCAAATCTGATTTGGGCCAAGTGAAGTAGCTTAGGGCCCTCTCCATTGAAGCCCGCATGTGTCTCTGGTGTGTCTCTTACTTGTTTGTTGCAGTCGGCCATGAAACTCTGAGCTAGACCTGTCATTGCTTCTCTGATCATTTTGGTCTTCTGTCTTGTGATTGGCCATGTTGGTACTTGCAATGGTTCTACTTTAATGTTGGTCATGTCCCTTGGTGCTCCAAGTGTGCCTTGGTTCATGTCATTCCCTCCCTTTTGAAAAGGATTCGACCTCGAATCTATAACTGCATCAAAAATAAAATAAGTCAGAAACAATAAACATTACAGGAACACCATACTCACCAGGAAGATCAAGCTTGTAAGCATTGTCATTGATCCGTTCCAAGACTTGAAATGGACCATCTCCTCTTGGTTGCAACTTGGATCTTTGTTATGCTTGTATCTTTTCCTCTTGCATATAAAGCCACACCCACTTGCCGGGGTCAAACACAATGCGTTGGAAACCTATTATTCTCACCAACTCTGCCTTTCCCTTATCATTCATACTCCCAAGCTTAATAACAATCAAATATAATAAATCCATAGGAGTTAAAGAATTATAATCATAATCAATCTCATAAGGCAAGTAAAAACTAGAAGGATGAATGCATCTATTATATGCAAACTCTGGCCCCGCTATTGCGTCTGTGATCTTCTTAGCTCTTTGGCGTGTGATTGGGCCTATTGGCAATTGCAATGGTTCTACTTTAATGTTGGTCATGTCCCTTGGTGCTCCAAGTGTGCTTTGGTTCATGTCAAAATAAGTAACATCAATAATTAACATCGTAGAAATTAAGTCCTCGTGGGATCGATATTTTTATACTACTTGAGCGAGACGTTCACTTGTGTAACGTGTGTGTTTACCACCAATCAAGTTTTTGGCGCCATTATCGGGGACTTATTTTTCTTGCGTTATTAATTTTAAAGCTATATACTTTACTTGTATATAATTTTTTTTTTATTTTTTATCTTTCATTTTTATTTGTTTATTTTATTTTCAGGTAGGTGAAAATGGATCTCTATAGGGCGATGGAAGCATTAAGAGCTTTAAGAGGTGAAGATACACCCTATATCAGGGAGACACGGTCCGGTTTCCGAGGCATGTTGTCCAGTCCAACAACTATCAGTGAATGTCAAAGAGAAATAACATAATATTTGCTCAACCATTTCAAAGCAGAATAATAAGATGTGAGATATGTGATGGTAACCACCCTAGCGATCATTGCACATTCAACTACTATTCGGAGTGGCAGAATTATCGGAATCATTCATGGTAAAACAATGAAGAACCCATAAATTTCACTGAATCTTATTATTCATCTTATCCATCATCAACCTATGATCTTCCTCAAGAACCATAACCATTAGAGGAAGAACGGTTCATTTACATGCTCGAGACACAAGAAAAATGGTTGTTTGATATATTCAAGAAACGGAAAGCTGAATTGGATGCAATCTTTCATAGTCAAGCAGCAACTATACAGAGATTGACAGATCAATTGAGACAATTAATTGACAACCAGAGCTACTATAGGACACAGAAATTGGCGACGCTGTTCCGGGCTCACGGCCCGGTTGGGAGTACGGAGTAGCCCGCGGGGGACTAAACCGGAGAATAAAATGGAGTCGCCACCCGGTGTGAACCGGGAAAATGATTTAAGGCCGCACTCACCCCTCGCAAGGGAAGACCTCAAACCGTTAGGTTCAGAATGGTCCCTTACTTATGCCACTTGTAATGAACGGATTTGTGCAATAATTTAACTAAGCCTACACAACATACATGTCCAAGAATAACCTAAATCTAGTTCGCATTCATAAAATAAATCATATGTCTAAGTCATCATGCTTTAAAAGTAAGTCATCATAACGGCAAGCATACGATAACACACAATTATCTCATAAGCATGTTGAATTATCAAACACGAACAAAATAAATCACAACCTAGACGTAAACATAAATTAAATTCCTAATGCGAAAGAAAGTAACTAAATCATGCATAAAGAAACAATATACTACAACTAAATCATGCTTAGAAATAGATAACATACCAACGACTTAAATAAATAACATGCTAACGACTAATCATGCTCAAACACAATATTGGACGAAACGAAATATGTGTGTCTCTCAAGTGATACGTGGCATTGTATCCCGAGTGTAAACCGCAATACAGTCAATTCGGATTCGGCTACGGAATTTACGTCCGGGTTTCCATCCGATATACCACAAGAGAGAACACACATTTCGTCCACCCGGAAATCACATCATGCACCAATTCACAATACTCATGCGAAATAAAGTAATAAAATAACTAAAAAATAAAGGATAATAAATAAAATGGTGTCTTCAGGTCTTACCTTTTAAGTCGCTTTTCGGGAGTGCGTTTCACGGTGCCGGAAGGGTTAATGTTTCCACTGTTTTCACTGGTTTGCTATTTCCGCTGTTTCCACCGATTCACTATTTATGCTGTTTTGTCTGTTTTCACTTGCGGTTTTCACTCGCTGTTTTCTCTGATTCACTCGCTATTTTCGCTCGTTGTTTTTTCTATGTTTTTACTGCAGTTTTCAGTCTATTTTCGGGCCGGTTTTGGGACAACTTTTGGGCAGTTTACTGTCTTGATTTTGGCTACTTTGGTCGCTGTTTTGAGGTGTGTTTGAACTGGTTTCGGGGACTGTTTTGGTGCCGTTTCTTGGGTCAGTTTTCGGGGCTGGTTTGTGGTACTTTAAGGGTGCAATTTGAGGCTAATGAGTGGCAGTTTTTACGTGTGCATGAGGGAGCTTTGAAGGCTTAGTGGAGAGGCAGATTACGTGAGGGTTATGGCGTGTATGAAGGGGAGTTAAGGGCAGTTAGCGTGGCTGTGTTCAGTGGGGTGAGAGGCAGTTGTCGTGGTGCATTCAGTGGGTGAGATGCATGGCTTATAGGGCTGTATTGTGCATGGATTATGTGTGGCTGCTGGAAGGGCTTTGTGCATGAGCTACAGGGGCTGCTGGAAGGGCTTTGTGAGTGAAGTAGGTAGGGTAGTCTGCTCACTGGTCTCACGTTGATGTTGCTTGGCTTGGTGGCTACTTGGTGCGTGCGTTCATAAATGGTCTGCTGCTGAGAGGGGTGCTGAGTTTGTTAGTGTGATTCACGTGTAAGGCTGCATGGTTTTGGTCAGTTTGATGAGAGGGTTTGCGTTTTATGAAAGGGCTGGGTGAGTGTGAGGGGCGTGGCTAGTGGGGGCTGTTTGCCGAGAGAGAATGTGATGATGAGGTGTGAGGTCTGTTGTGACTGTATGCGTGAATGAGCTCGGTCAGGGGGCTTGCATGAGGAAGATCGTGGAGGTCAGAGGCTAGTGTTAGGGTTTGTTTGTGTCATTTTTTTTGTGAGTTGCGAGAATAATATGAGGGCAGTTTAGGCGTGATGGTTTTAGGTCATTTGTGAAGGTTATTTGTGAGTTAAGATCAGTGAGGGAGCCAGGCTGCTGCGTGAATGCTAGCTAGGTTTTTTCTTGATTTTGTGATTGCCGTGAAGATCACCCCCCCCCCCCGGGCGTGCAAGAGAAACATCAGGGTTTATATGGTTTTGAAGTGAGAGAGAGAGAGAGAGAGAGAGAGAGAGAGAGAGACCGAGTGTATGGGCTGCTTGTTGTCATCTTGTTTGTTGGTTTATGCCTTAGGGTTTATTTCTTTGTTTGCCGAGAGTATTGGGAAGGGAGGAGAGAGTATTGGTGTGGTATGGGTTTGCATGGGTGGTTATCGGTTGTGTTTGGGTGAGAGGCATGAAGGGTGGTTAGCATGAATAGGGTATGGGTTGTTATGGGTTGTGTTTGATTGGAGATCACTCACGTGGGGATGGGTTCATTTGGGTTTGCATGGGTACTTGTATGGAGGGTGCATGGCTTTGTTAGTTTGTGTTTGTTTGCTAGTGTTTGGTCTTTGTTTGGTGAGTGAATGGGTTGTTCACGTGGGGTGATGGGTAGTTGTTAGGGCTTTTGTGTTTTGTTAATTAGTTTGTTATTAATTTTGTTGGATTATGTTTGGTTTGGGCCGGGGATAAATTTTAAAACTGAGACTGAACGAGTGAACCCGAAGCTTAGCGAGCGAACCAAATCCAACGAGGTATCAGTTTCTGACCCTTCCCTTCCGACGTCTGTTTCCCGCGACTTCCGCAACTTAAAAGGTAGTGCCTCCGTTCGAGGCTCATCATCTGGACTTTTATGCAAAAATACAATGCCTACAGTCGCCCCCACTTTGATGGGATTTGTGCAGTGTGTGACAATAACAATCCTATCAAAGTTTATGCAATGTATTTTTTTCTTACCTGGCTCGCCAGCTGTTGGTTAACTTACTTGTTGTCCTGAGATGCTTTGACCTTTGGGCTTTGTTCCCAAACTGTATTGGATATGAGCTTTGTTCCTGGACTGTGTGGAGAGAGAGCTTTATTCCCGTGGGCTTTGTTCCCGAACTATGTTAAGATAAGGCTTTATTCCCCTGTGCTTTATTCCCGAGTTGTGTTGAAAGTGGGCTTTATTCCCCTAAGCTTTCTTCCCGAATTGTGTCAAGATAGGACTTTATTCCCCTAGGCTTTCTTCCCGAACTGTGTTAAGATAGGGCTTTATTCCCATGGGCTTTGTTCCCGAACTATTTTGAGATGAGGCTTTATTCCCCTGGGCATTATTCCCGAGATGTTTTGAGATATTGCTTTATTCCCCTGGGCTTTGTTCCCGAACTGTTTTGAGATGGGGCTTTATTCCCTTGAGCTTTGTTCCCGAGATGTTTTGAGATAGGGCTTTATTCCCCTGGGCTTTGTTCCCGAGATGTTTTGAGATAGGGCTTTATTCCCCTGGGCTTTGTTCCCGAGATGTTTTGAGATAGGGCTTTATTCCCCTGGGCATTATTCCCGAGATGTTTTGAGATAGGGCTTTATTCCCCTGGGCTTTGTTCCCGAACTTGCTGAATGTAGGATTTATTCCCGAACTGTGTTGATTGTGGGCTTTGTTCCCGATCTGTGTTGAGAGTGGGCTTTATTCCCGAACTGTGCTGAAAGTGGGCTTTATTCTCGAGCTGTGATTGTGTGTTGCTGTTTCTGGTTGGCTTACATTTGTCGCTTTCTTCTTTTCTTTAAAACCTGTGAACAAAACAAGACACAAAAAGGATGCAAGTGTGTTACGTGTATGCATGTATGCATGGATGAATTTCCTATTCCGTCGGGTTAGGTCTTCTGCCAGTTCCCCTCCTTTGCATGTAACTGTCTTTGATCGCCCCCAGGGCCTTCTTACATTTTCATTCTGTCAATTCTCTCTTGTGACGAATGTCTCCGTCTACCTCATGGTCTTATAATTTCTTTATGTCAATTCTCTCTGGTGATTTCTCAGTTCTCTTTTGTTCCATGACTTGTTGTATTCCTTATTCACAAGATGGTAGATTGGTCGCCCTCAGATTTGGTTTAACTTTCTATTCTTCGCTTCTTTCACTAGGTCAAAGAAGATTATGTGATGTGACGTTCCCAAAACTGCTGATGATGTGGACCTCGACCCCGGGACTCATCCTCAAACTGCTGATGATGATGTGGGCCTCAACCTTGGGATGCACCCCCAAACTGCTGATGTTGATGTGGGCCTCAACCCTGGGACGCATCCCCAAATTGTTGATGTTGATGTGGGCCTCGCCCCCAGAGTGCCATACCCGGCCGGACTTATACTGATGTTGGTGTGGGCCTCGCCCCCAGAGTGCCATACCCAGTGAAACTGATACTGATGAAAGTGTGGGCCTTGCCCCCAGAATGCCATACCCGGCAAAACTGATACTGATGAAGGTGTGGGCCTCGCCCCCAGGGTGCCATACCCGGCAAGACTGACTGATGTTGTGATGGTTCATTTCAACATATTGTACTACTTCTCACGGGATAATCCTGATAGTTAAATATATTTTCGTCCTCAACGAATGCTTCGCGTCGAAACCAGAGAACCTTTAAAGTACTTAATATACTCCACTCTGCTCGTCTAAATGAATGATCTGAACTAGACTCCTAGTGCGTGTGTGCCAAGGCTCTTTCGCAGCTTAATCCTTAAGTAAGCCAACTCAATGATTTCGCTTCGGAGAATCGGATTAGTGGGTCTAACCAACCTAGACGTCTTGATCATACTCTTTGATTACTTCCGCGTACTCAACATGATATGGTTTTCTTCTTTTTCTTTTGTCTCCTTTTTCTTTCTTTTCATTTTTTTTTTCGACACACCTACCATTTAAGGTAGCATTTCTCCTCATAGTGGCCCTAATACTCGCCCATGGGTAGCTTCATGCTTATCAGTTATAGGTGGCCTATTTTTCTTTTCTTTTCTTTTCAGAGACTTTTTCTTTGTTTCCGACCATATCATATATCGTAGCATAAGCAAACCAGGATGGACGTCCAGGCAAACGGTCATTCACTGATCCATCATCCCTTCGACTAGTCATCTTGCCAACCATTCAGGTTTCCACTGTTGAGATCCCGTAATCAAGTGCTCGCGAGTCTAGCCGAGATCAACCACTCAGAATACCGGATGAGAGTACATCTCGTACTTATCTTTTCTAAGGCTTCTCCCTACAGCAAACAATGTCATCATCGGACATATGCCTATCCATCAAGGAATTCTCTCATTTTTCAATTTTTTTTTTCACTCACTCACTCCACGGAAACCTTCCTTTCAACCGCTGATAATATGGGCTTCGCCCCCCTTGAGATCTATTCCCGAAACTCATGCTGATATGGGCCTCGACCCTGGGATTCCTCCCCAAAACTGGTTCATTCCTGAAACTGATACTGATTGATTCTTGAAACTGTACTGTTGCTATTTCTGATTGGCTTGTCTTGGCCGTTTTTCCTTTTTCTTCTTTGAAACCTGTGAAAAAAAAAAACAAACACAAACACAAAAAGAATGTAAAAATGTGTTACGTGTATGCATGCATGCATGAGTTTCCTATCTCGTCGGGTTAGGTCTTCCACATATTCTCTTGGTGACTGCTCAGTCTTCTCTTTTTCCTAACCCAACGGGTATCTATGATGTCTTTTAAAACTGCATGTTAGCATGTATGCATGTAATGCATGAAATACACAAGTCTATCAAGATGTTTATACAAGTTGGCCCATTATTATTTTAAAGCATTTAATCATAATATCGCTGGGTGCAAACTTGTCCCAGTTGAAAAGGCCCAACAAGTTTATACTTTTGCGATACATGGCTAAACAACTTCAAATGATAAGAGGCCCAAATACAAAATGGCCCATCGACATTTTAGAAACTTTTGACCCAATTTTCAAAGGACACGAACTCGTTCCAGTTTAAATGGCCCAACCAGTTCATATCTCTTGACAAAAAGTCCAATTGAATCAAAATAACGATGGTCCCAAACACAAGCATAAAAGAAATGATTTCTATGGGTCATACAACTAGGGTTCGCATGCAGGTTTAAAAGAATGTAAACAAAGGCTCCCGCTGACGAAGGTTTGCTCACAACTAGGACTCCCCACTCAAGGGTTTGAGCGACCAAGTGAGCGCACCCTTTTTATACCTTACGGTACGTGCCAACGAGTTACGATATGTGACTAACTATCAAATGGATTTCTCATTGTAGATTCCCCAGAGGGAGGGTGGAGCAAGCTCTCTTAAATACCCAAGCCTCTTAGGCTCTTATCGCCTTGGTGACAGGAATAAACAACAAGTCCTCCAAATTAGTCTATCACAATGAGCTACGGGTAATGATTATCTACATGTCTTCGCAGTTTTTCCTTATAGAAAGGTAGGGAATGAGGTAAGACACTAAACCATAACCTAGCTTTAATACTGCCTTTGATGAAACTCCCTAAACCCACAGTAGACATGGTTAATTTAAAGCACAAATCATAAACATTACAAGACATTATTTCGAGCCCGATTCTCTATCCCTAGTGGAGTCGCCAGACTGTTAGACACAGAAATTGGCGACGCTGTTCCGGGCTCGCGGCCCGGTTGGGAGTACGGAGTAGCCCGCGGGGGACTAAACCGGAGAATTAAATGGAGTCGCCACCCGGTGTGAACCGGGAAAATGATTTTAAGGCCGTACTCACCCCTCGCAAGGGAAGACCTCAAACCGTTAGGTTCAGAATGGTCCCTTACTTATGCCAGTTGTAATGAACGGATTTGTGCAATAATTTAACTAAGCCTACACAACATACATGTCCAAGAATAACCTAAATCTAGTTCGCATTCATAAAAATAAATCATATGTCTAAGTCATCATGCTTTAAAAGTAAGTCATCATAACGGCAAGCATACGATAACACACAATAATCTCATAAGCATGTTGAATTATCAAACACGAACAAATAAATCACAACCTAGACGTAAACATAAATTAAATTCCTAATGCGAAAGAAAGTAACTAAATCATGCATAAAGAAACAATATACTACAACTAAATCATGCTTAGAAATAGATAACATACCAACGACTTAAATAAATAACATGCTAACGACTAATCATGCTCAAACACAATATTGGACGAAACGAAATAGGTGTGTCTCTCAAGTGATACGTGGCATTGTATCCCGAGTGCAAACCGCAATACCGTCAATTCGGATTCGGCTAGGGAATTTACGTCCGGGTTTCCATCCGATATACCACAAGAGAGAACACATATTCCGTTCACCCGGAAATCACATCATGCACCAATTCACAATACTCATGCGAAATAAAGTAATAAAATAACTAAAAAATAAAGGATAATAAATAAAAGGGTGCCCTCGGGTCTTACCTTTTAAGTCGCTTTTCGGGAGTGCGTTTCACGGTGCCGGAAGGGTTAACGTTTCCACTGTTTTCACTGGTCTGTTGTTTCCGCTGTTTCCACCGATTCACTATTTCTGCTGTTTTATCTGTTTTCACTTGCGGTTTTCACTCGTTGTTTTCTCTGATTCACTCGCTATTTTCGCTCGTTGTTTTCTCTGTTTTTACTGCAGTTTTCAATCTATTTTTGGGCCGGTTTTGGGATAACTTTTGGGCTGTATACTGTCTTGATTTTGGCTATTTTGGTCGCTGTTTTGAGGTGTGTTTGAACTGGTTTCGGGGACTGTTTTGGTGCGGTTTCTTGGGTCAGTTTTCGGGGCTGGTTTGTGGTACTTTAAGGGTGCAATTTGAGGCTAATGAGTGGCAGTTTTTATGTGTGCATGAGGGAGCTTTGAAGGCTTAGTGGAGAGGCAGATTGCGTGAGGGTTATGGCGTGCATGAAGGGGAGTTAAGGGCAGTTAGCGTGGCTGTGTTCAGTGGGGTGAGGGGCAGTTGTCGTGGTGCATTCAGTGGGTGAGATGTATGGCTTATAGGGCTGTATTGTGCGTGGATTATGTGTGGCTGCTGGAAGGACTTTGTGCATGAGCTGCAGGGGCTGCTGGAAGGGCTTTGTGCGTGAGCTACAGGGGCTGCTGGAAGGGCTTTGTGAGTGAAGTAGGCAGGGTAGTCTGCTCACTCGTCTCACGTTGATGTTGCTTGGCTTGGTGGCTGCTTGGTGCGTCCGTTCGTAAATGGTCTGCTGCTGAGAGGGGTGCTGAGTTTGTCAGTGTGATTCATGTGTAAGGCTGCATGGTTTTGGTCAGTTTGATGAGAGGGTTTGCGTGTTTATGAAAGGGCTGGGCGAGTGTGAGAGGCGTGGCTAGTGGGGGCTGTTTGCCGAGAGAGAATGTGATGATGAGGTGTGAGGTCTGTTGTGACTGTATGCGTGAATGAGCTCGGTCAGGGGGCTTGCATGAGGAAGATCGTGGAGGTCAGAGGCTAGTGTTAGGGTTTGTTTGTGTCATTTTTTTGTGAGTTGCGAGAATAATATGAGGGCAGTTTAGGCGTGATGGTTTTAGGTCATTTGTGAAGGTTATTTGTGAGTTAAGATCAGTGAGGGAGCCAGACTGCTGCGTGAATGCTAGCTAGGTTTTTTTCTTGATTTTGTGATTGCCGTGAAGATCAACCCCCCCCCCCCGGGCGTGAAAGAGAGGCATCAGGGTTTATATGGTTTTGAAGTGAGAGAGAGAGAGATCGAGTGTATGGGCTTCTTGTTGTCATCTTGTTTGTTGGTTTATGTCTTAGGGTTTATTTCTTTGTTTGCCGAGAGTATGGGAAGGGAGGAGAGAGTTTGGGTGTGGTATGGGTTTGCATGGGTGGTTATCAGTTGTGTATGGGTGAGAGGCATGGAGGGTGGTTAGCATGAATAGGGTATGGGTGGTTATGGGTTGTGTTTGATTGGAGATCACTCACGTGGGGATGGGTTCATTTGGGTTTGCATGGGTGCTTGTATGGAGGGTGCATGGCTTTGTTAGTTTGTGTTTGTTTGCTAGTGTTTGGTCTTTGTTTGGTGAGTGAATGGGTTGTTCACGTGGGGTGATGGGTAGTTGTTAAGGCTTTTGTGTTTTGTTGATTAGTTTGTTATTAATTTTGTTGGATTGTGTTTGGTTTGGGTCGGGGATAAATTTTAAAACTGAGATCGAACGAGTGAACCCGAAGCTTAGCGAGCGAACCAAATCCAACGAGGTATCATTTTCTGACCCTTCCCTTCCGACGTTTGTTTCCCGCGACTTCCGCAACTTAAAAGGTAGTGCCTCCGTTCGAGGCTCATCATCGGGACTTTTATGCAAAAATACAGTGCCTACAGCTACATACCTCAATGAGCATTTTTAGATGACACTGATGAAGCCTTCGAGTACCAAGAATTCATGATGACACTGATGAGCGGAAAATATATCAATATTTACCGCCCCTTTTACTTAATATTTTGTTTAGTTTCTCGAGTTTGATGAATGTTTTGATGTGTTTTAGTTTATTTTGCAGATAAATAATATTGGGACTCAATAGAATCATTTAGGACGAAATATGGGTCAAATAAGGGAAAAAATTGGACTTGACATATTAATTTGGAGATTGGAAACTTGAAAGTGCGGTCTAACGAAGTGCAGTTTCGAAAATTCCAATTTTGCGTAAATGTCGTATTTTAGGCATAACGTTTTACTCTGATATCGGATTAAGCTGATTCAAGTTCCAAATTAAAGAAGACTCAAAGATCTAAAACTTTGAAGAACGAAATAATTTCGAATTCTGAAGCTTTCATGACCGAAATTGATGAAATATTCGAAAGTGTGTTATGTGTAATTATTAAAGTCATTTTCAAAGCAAAAATAAATAAATAAATAAAAATAAAAATAGTCAAGCTTCCACCAAACATGATAGCAATTAATAATGGATTTGATGGAGCAATTAGTGGAGAAATTAATAATGGATTTGGTGGAGCAATTAGTGGAGTAATTAATAATGGATTTGGTGGAGAATTTAATAATGGATTTGGTGGAGGCAAAATTTTCCCTATAAATACCAAGTCGTTTCATTTGTAAATGCATACTTTCTTCTTTGAATTCCTTAAGAATAAATAAGAAATTGTATCTTGTTTATTTATTTACAGCTTTCAGTAATTAATTTCCGTTTTCGCACTTTCTTTTCTTTACTTTTCAGTTTTTACTTTCCACAATTTACTTTTACGCACAGTACTTTCCTTTCTTTACTTTTTCAGTTTTTACCTTTCAAGCAATTAGGAGGTAACTCCCCCTTGTTGGGGTAAAAGGTAAAGCTTTTATTATTGCTATTTAGATTAATACACCCTAATTATATTATAGTCAGGTTAAATTGATTTTAACCTGACTAAGCATGGATACCGCCTGGTTGGTCGGTTGGTAATTAATTATTAATTTGACTTAATCATGATACCGCCTATATGGCTGGTTGGTAATTATCACGCAAAGTTAATATATTATATTAAGGGAGATATCTAAAATAGTAGTAATAAAAGTGGATCCTCTAACCCCCATCATTTTCTTTTATTGTACTTTTACTTTATTTACTTTCAGTAATTTACTTTTCAGCAAATTTACTTTTCAGCAATTTAATTTCAGCAATTTACTTTTCGGCAATTTACTTTTCAGCAATTTACTTTTCAGCAATTTAATTTCCAGCAATTTACTTTATGTCTTTTATTTTAATTAAGTTTTTACCTGCCCTAGTTATGTGTCATAACTAAGTTAGTTATCTGGGGTTGTGATGAAGTCCAATATCACCGGTTTATAAGGGGTTAAATTACGGTTTGGGTAATATAAAGGTTTATTTATTGAGCCTTAGTCTTAATGCTTCTTGTTAACTGGCCATTAATAAGATTGATTAGGTAAACTTGAAATGAACTTGGAAAAGGGATTTTAGGTTTAAACCCTAGACTCAATAGCCCATGATCTTCCTTTAGGATAGATAACATTTAATAGATTTCCTTACAGGATAGGAATATACATGTCGGGCGGGAGTAGCCATAATTGGAACTTAATCTTAATGAATTCAGATAACTTGGTTGACATAGGAATATGATTAATTAAGTTACACTGGATATTTGTATCTGACCATCAGAAGAGGCTTTTGCATAATTTCGTGTTTCAGGTTAATAAACCGATATATTACACAAACATAAAATAACCACTTCATCTTTTAAAAGGATATTGGAAAGATTCACAATCCTGGATAGTTTAATAATATTGAATTTTCCTCAATTTCCTTTTGCACAATTTTATTTTCTGTTTTAAGTTTAAAGTCACCACCCAATCAAACAATCAATCCATTAGATACTTGTAAAAATTTGGCTTCATTAATTAATAGCTTAGGTATTAAGTCCTCGTGGGATCGATACATTTTATACTACTTGAACGATACGTGCGCTTGCGTTATACGCGTGTGATTACGCCGGTCAGACACCTTAACAGGGAAAGAGGCTGAGTAATATCAAGAATCAGAGGTATCAGTTCAGGAGCCCGAACATGCAGAATCTCAAATTAATTTGGATAATTCTTTGGTCGCTGAGTGCATCTGTGGGGAGAAACAAGTAGAAAAGTTGCCCGTACCATCCAAACCAACAAATCAGGATAAAGGCCTACAGACAGACATATCTCTGCATCCTCAGATTGATACTCATGGAGCATGCATTGCGCAGATGTCTGATGAAGAGCCAAACAAAGAAATTCTAACATAAATCTGTAAAGAAAAGATGGAACAAGATGCAGGGCAAAAATAAGAGCAAGTGTGGGAGCATAATGAAAATATCATGACACCAGATGAAACATCACAGCATTGGGGAGTACATATCGAGGACACCGCCCAAAAGCTTGACAGAATGGTACAATCATTAAAATTCAAGCATCATACGAGACCTCCTGATATATTTTCTTTTCTTTCACGAACCACTGAAGCTACAAGGTTTAAGAAGGTGGCGCGGGCACTGAATCGAACAAAATCCTATTTGCCACCTCATTTTTAGAAAAGGCGATGGAAGAGCAACGCACATGGAATTGTCCTTTCGAAGACATCCAAAACAACACTGAAGCCTCCTTGAAAGATGATCTTCGGTCACGTCTGGCTGAAGACGTTAAATTTAGCGCTCGCGGGGAGGCAACCATGTAAATTTATATTTTCACATTTTGCGTACACATATTGTAGAGTTTTTATTTTTTATGCTATTTTTGCAGGAAAAAGCACAGACGGAGCCCTTAAGGCAGAGCAAGCCAGTGAAAATGGGGTTATCACGGAATAGTGTTTGATAAAATCGCGAAGATAAAAATTCAATTCATTATAGATGGCATGAATAAAGAGTCGACTCTTGAGACTCATCCTAGTGAATATATTCATCGAACGACTCGCATTTTACAGATAAAATTCCACCAAAAAAAAAATTTCACATTGCGACACAACTTGCACACGTCGCGATGCATATGAGACAGAATATGACACTCAGCTAAGCCTTCAGCGTCGCGGCACATACACCCTATGCGTCGCGACGCGATGACCTAACACGTGAAACCCCAAATTTTTAAGGCTCCACATCGTGACTCGAAACACCTTACGTCGCGATGCGCGTGCGATTTCTGGGATTAAAACCAGCCACCCACGTATTTTTCTTCATCTATTCTCTTGTTTCTTCTCTCGAAACTCACCCAAACCTCTCAATATCACTCCCTCAACTCATCAAACACATAAACCACTTCACAAATCATCTTCCACCGTGTACCATCACTCCCATTTTGTGCGACCACATCAGGTTCTCTTCTTCGTTTTTTTTTTCTTTTTCATTTTAGTTTTGATTTTATGAGAATTTTTGGGTGAAAATTGTTGATTTTGATAAGTAATTTGGGGGCGAAGTGATTATTGTCGATTGAAATGTTTGAAATGTTTAGAAGTTAGGGTGAGATTTTGTAAAATCTTTAGAACTAGGGGAACCTCTGCCTAATTTTTTTTTAAAAATCCCCAATGGCACCTAAAAGAGCCCGTAGTAAAGCGGTCGCGACTCCATCCTACGACAATGAAAATTTTATGTCGGCGGCCACATAAAAACGTTATGAAAAGGGAATGGGGTGAAAAATCCCAATTATAGAGAGAGGATTTGAACTAAACCTGAGGCAATTTCCCCAAATTGACACAATAATTGCCCAATGACACTGGCGCAAGCTCTGTAGGCAACCTTCCCCGACAATTATTCCCATGGTGAGGGAATTTTATGCAAATGCTTATGAACATTTGGAATACCATGTGATGGTTCGAAGCTAGATGGTGGCATTTGATCGGTTCACGATCAACAGGTTTTATGGGTTGCCAAATATATAGGGAAATGAATACACGGAGACCATTGAGCACCATGACCTAGATCATATCACAAGGACACTATACATCCCGAACGCAGTTTAGGATATCAATAATAGCGGGGAATATGTCCAAATGAGTTCTAGGTATCTCAAATTTGATGCTCGAGTATGGTTCCACTTCCTAATGCGCACCCTATTACCTGGTACCCATATAACCAATGTCACCAAGGAATAGATGATTCTATTGTACTCTCTGCTTGAAGGAAATACCATTGACATATGTGGGCTGATGTCCAGTACTATTGTTCGGGCAGCACACTCTGCACAGGCTGGACTTATATATTGCAATCTTATCACTAACCTCTGTATAAGGACGAACCACTACCATGCATATTCCAAAGGGTCCAATCATGATGTTTCGAGCTAAAAAGATTCAGGAAGCAATACATTGATTCATACAAAAGACCATATCTGAATATTCATGAGTCTACTATGTTGAGTATGGGCTTGAAGCTGGATGAACCTATGATGGTGAACCTTATTCAGGAAGTGGAGCATCAAGATACTTAGGCCTACTTTAACACATTTATTTGTTAGTTATCGTTGTTTTATTTAGGGCCTGACATTTATTTTAATTCTCTTTATTTATATTGGTGTATTACTTATGATTTATTGTTATGTTTGGGAATTAGGTTAAACGTGCATGGGTTTGCACGTGGGGTCAGCCTAAGTTAGTTTTAGGATACACGTCTGTTAGCGTGTGGGTAGCTTGGTCTTTTCATATTTTTGGGTTAGGGTTTTGATTAAAGCCTCTTTATAAAAGGCTAACTTTGACTTTGCTTTTAGTAACGCATCTTTTAATAAAAATAAATTATTTTCTTGAGCTTGAGAAACCCTCAACTTGTTCTCACTGGTTTTGGCTTATCAAAGGTTTGTTAACCCTTTGTGGCGCCCACATTAGCACTCTAGGTATTTATCGCTTGTTTTCATAGGTTTAGAGTTTCAACCCAAACTGTCTTGGCTTTCTTAGGAACGATCTCAATCTCGTGTAGTTTGTTTGGCTTGTTGTAGACAGGTTTTTGTCACTATCACATGATTATATACATAATGATGTGTCATGCATGACTAACTATCTGTACTCGACATGCCCAAAATAACCAGGGTGTTACATTCCTCCCTCTTAAATATGATTCGTCCTCGAATTCTAACCAAAACTACACCATGTATCCCTTGCACTCAATACAAATCTATCTAATGAGCCTGAGAACTTACTTGGAGATGATAAAAACCATAACAGTCAAGTCGTTACACCCAAACCTTCTCTTTGATATCAAATCTATAACATCCAATCACCCTCGGCCTCAGAAATGACAAAAAAAAAATAGAATCCATAACCAGAAAATCACAACATACACATCATATTCACTAATTCATACATATCATATCATTACCAATATTTTTACACATGGCGCACATCGATAAACATACCTCGACCTCATGGCCTGACTAATCAACAAACGCACACACATAAATGGGCCCATACATTGACAACATGGGGATCATGGTGTTACGACTGCTGCTGGGTTCTCATCTTCTCCAAAGCTCATCCTCGAATGTAGGAACCTAAAACCTGGAACACAAACATTGTAAAGTAGGGGAGGGTCAGATCTTTTAGAAGACTTGATGAGTGAACACAAAAAATAACGGCAAAATATTATATCATATACATATATATAAATATATAACAATAATAATGTCGAATCGGACCAAATGAGTGTGACAGAGCTGAAAACTGAAAACAAAGTCATATACATATATAAATTTTAATCTAATTGAAACTCATATGCATACATTGAACATATCCAATAGCTTATAACAAAACTGATATCTATAACCGAAACTGAAAGACTTTAACATAACAGAATTCAGAAATAAAAAACGTGACTCGGGAACCAAAAACACGTCAAGAACATAAAATGATAATCGGACTTGGAAATACGTAAACTGTAAAACATCTTCATAAAACTGACTCATCAGAATACCAAATAACGTCAACAGGCTCATGGCTTAAATCAGAAAATGGAATCGAACAGAACATCAGAAACTGAAATAACATCATGAATTGAAAACACGTAAACAGAACCATTTATCATTATTCGAAATCATACAAGTATCTAAAAACCATATTTTGAAAACGAAACTGAAATCTGAAACATAACATTAAATGTATTTTATCGTCAAAAACCATACAGGCGTCCATTGTCGGGTCCGTAAAGACTGGTCAATATCCGAATAGGATAATGTCGACAGAGGGTAACAGGCTGCCATTTTCCGATGGTCAGAACCCCATATCAAATCAAGCGTCTCTGAGGGTAAAAAACATAAGGCTAACATCAGGTACTATGACGGAAATAGATTTTCAAGCGTCTCGACAGAAACATAATTTACGATTTTAAAACTCAAAACATATTTCAAACGCCGAGACGGAAAGCATGTCATTTTCATATACGGTCAAAAAACTAGTTATCTGAAATCCTTTTGTCAAAATTCTTTTGAAAACGTAGTCAGAAATAATGATAAAATCGTAATACGCAATATCAAGAAAAAAAAACCATAAAACAGAAGTACAGACTTACAGAACTGACATGTAACAGAAATCGAAAACTGAAAACTAATGTCACGACTCATGCAAATGTCAACTGAAAACACATACCATAAACATAAACTGATAGCGTAACTAGAGGATATATACTGAAACATATACTGAATATAGAAACAGACAACAAAATCTGAATATAGGAACCGCAAACTTAAACAAAAATATGAGACGATATACGTAAGTTACATTACATATACATATAATGAGATATCATATAACGTAAACCGATTTCATAAGGAAATGAATAGTGTCCACTCACAGGACCTGTGGGACACAGAAACGGACGACGCATGCTGTTCCAGGCTCGCGGCCCAGTCGGGAGTATGGAGTAGCCACGGGGGACTAAACCGGAGAATAATGGAGTCGTCACCCGATGTGAACCGGGAAAATGAGATTTAAGGCCGCACTCACCCCTCGCAAGAGAAGACCTCAAACCGTTGGGTTCGGAATGATCCCTTACTTATGTCACTTGTAATGAAAGGATTTGTGTAATAATTTAATCAAGCTTAAGTAACACTTATTTCCAAGAGTATCATGCTTCTAAATCCATATGCGCAAAAAATAAAACTTACACCTAAATTTGCATATATTTCACTTCTAAGATTACATGCTTGAAAGTACATCAAAGTAGCAACGAACATACAACTTCATTGGCATATTGTATTCATGGAAACACAAGCACACACTAACCACACAAGCACACATAAAGGTGAATCAAATGATGGCGAACATGTGATTTTATAGACATATCATAAACAAATAACCATTACATGTCCATGTTAGACATTATGACCCATAGCGTCACTGTTTTGTAAATGATATTGTATTATTGTAAAAAATTAACTATGTGATAAGGAAATTGCCTTTTGCCGTTTTGTAAATTATTTACTTTGATATATTAATGGCAAAAGTCCATATGATTAGTTCCGTATTGAGATGATATGAGACAGTATCAATATTAAAAGGTTTAATCATTAAATATCCCTAGTCGGAGTATTATCGAGATCGGACATCGATAATGCGGAATAGACTAGTATTGCACTTGTGCGAGTTGTGATGGCACAACGGCATAGTTCTCATATATTTAAGTATTGGATACTTATGCAGGTGCGATATGAGGTTGTGTTTTATCGATGGTACAGAAAAAAGCTTCGCTCTGGATAGACCCCGCGGAATCCCATTGGTAGTATGTCTGCGTGTCTATGGGAGTCCGCATCAGGGTAGGTGTATATGGTCTTAACCTGAGACTTGCATCGCTAGTACTTGCGACAATCGGTAAACTTTGGTTTTGGTGTTCGGGGCTTTAACCGGTTCTGTGTACGCCTCTTCTGGGTTTATCGAGAATCGTAGTGTACTGGATGTGATGTCAAGATGGAAGTATCACTTCAGACATATGGAGATGATGATCACGCAGGATACAGAACTAGTACTCTATAAAAGGTTGCAACCGTCGGGACAATATGACCAGGTCAGGATTGTCCGATTTAAAGAGACTAGTTGTTTGATGTCCGATATATGTTTCGTACGGGGCAGACACATTTCCAGCCCCAGGCCTAACATGTGATCGTCCGATACTGGATCGATGTACGCGATACTACGGTATACTACGCTTGATAAAGATATAATATTCCAATAAGAATATTTCTGGAGAATTGGGTAGGCATGGCGCTTTGCTAGAAGCCAACCTTGTCTTGTAAATCGGTAAAAACGTAGTACGAGGTACGTACGTGTTCGGATTATCCAACGACCGTGTTTACTGCCGACATATCCGGAGATCTCTTGGGTCGCTTCCTGAAGATTCACCTATGATGTTTGATTCGAACTTTATTAATCTTGGATTAATTACGGAGAAACTTTATCTTGGATAAAATGCCAAATTAGAAGAGAGAACGATTAATTTGGAATTAATCGATAAAATAATATATTCGATATATTAAACGAAATTAGATTTCGGGGCGGAATTAAAATCGGATTTTAATTCGGGCAAACGAATTAATTTAGAATTAATTCGTTAGCGATGTGAATAGTAATTTTGCTAGGCATAATTATTTAATTTACGTCGCGACGGAAATTCGTTAATTCGGAACTAGCGAAACCGAGCCCGAAAGTGTTTGCGGACACATTCGTATTTTGAAACGAGTGGGACCCGCAAATCACATCGCGAAGTCTCATCACTTGACACGACTAGTTGATGGATGTATCTAGTCACCTTTATTGGATGATACATTGTCAATATTCTCAATGTAAGTAGGTGAGGCCATTTAATGGCTTTTGGGAGGCAAAACGTTTTCACGTTTTTGGAGGGATATTTACCAAATATTTTTTTGGTAAATGTTATTTCTCATCATTCACGTTTTTGAAACTAGAAAGAGAAAACCAAAAGCCTATCTCCCTCTTCTTCTTCTTGCTCACGCCGTGAGCTTCAACAAGGCAAAGAAAAATTGTTTTTCATTTCTCCATTTTGCCAGCACAATGAAGGATCAAAGGAGGTGATAGGGAAACAACCTTGGAGCTTGGAACACTTGAAGACTTGAAGCTTCTCTCCCTTTATGCTCTTGGCCGAAAGTTTCCACCTTGAAGACTCAAGGATTTTCTTCATCATTTTTCGTCACAAGCTTTGTAAGTATGATTCCGCCATGCTTCAAGCTTTGCATGTATAAATCGTGTGTTTCATTGGCTTATACTTTCTTTGGGACTAATAATAGAAACCTACAATGGTATCATGGAGCCATGTTTAAGCATGAAATACATTAGGGTTAATTTGGGGAAAATTGATTGAAGCATGTTCTTGTGAAATTTGATGATAAAGTATGCTTATATGTATGTAATATGATTATACATGATCAATTTTGAGAAAAATGCATTGAATGATTTTTCCCCAAAATGGTTGCTTTGGCCGAATGTGGAGGTCCTTCCACTGGATTGTAATTTTTCATGCACAAGTTCATTAGATGACTTAAGTATGATTATATGTATGAAATATGATGTTATACATGATCAATTTTGAGAAAAATGCATTGGATGATTTTTTCCCCAAAATTGTTATTTTGACCGAAAATGGAGGTCCTTGCACTGGATTGTAATTTTCTGTTTACAAGTTCATTAGATGACTTAAAACGTATACGGGACTTAGATTAGTGATTCAATCGGATTGAAAAACAAATCGAACCAAAAAATCCCTCTTGGCCGAATGCAATATGGCATGTTAAAGGTTTTGATTTTTTGTTCAAATAAATGTTGGACATGTGTTTTGAACAAGTGATGATTAATAAATTAAATTGGTGTTTTTTGAAATATTTGGTTTAATGAATTAATCATGGATTTACACTTTAATTAATTGAATTTTAAAATTTGGAATATTAAAATTTAATTAATGGGCTTAATTGTAAAATGGGGCTTGTATTATTACATTTGGGCATAATGGGCTTGGTTGGGCCAAGTAGATTTGGGCCAAAAGGATTGGATCCAATTTGGCTTAAATCACTCCATTAAGTCCAAATATAGTAAAATGGGCTTTAATGTTTAATTGGGCCTTATGGGCTTGAAATTGATTTTATGGCACTTGAGGGTGATTCCTTATTTGGGCTTGGTAATTGGGTTTGACCCACATTGACCAAAACCAAGCCTTAATAAATCAATTGAAAGCCCATCGGACTTTAATTAAACAAACATTGGATGTTAGTTGGTCTTGGAGACCCAATTAGATTAGATTTAGAATCTAAGTCTTTAAAGCACATTAAAAGTGTAAACATTTAATTTAGAATTAAATAAATTGAATTAGTATTGAATAGGACTTAAATTGGATTTAACGGGTAGTTCGATATAATTCGTGAATTCGTACCTTATGTACTTATTCTCAAACGAGTTGGACTCGCGCAAAATCAAACCGTTGTTTGAACATTGGATGATCACTTAAACAGAGACTAATTAATTGGATTTGATTGGTTGTATAGCATGTCTTGATTGAATATATATGTATGTGATGAATGAATAGTGTATATCGGATGGATATTAGAAAGGAAAGGGTAACTTTAGAAATTATTGTAAATTTAGAATTTATAAATTGGACCTGCGTGTCCAGCCTTATCTCTTTTATCTCTTTGTATTCTCTTCTCACCTAATTCCCCTCAATGTAAATGAGGTTTCTCTTATTGTATTATGTAATTGGGTAGAAGTAGTATAATGCTAATGGGGAGAGGAAAGGGAGTGATTTGTTCTAGGAACAAGTTGTTTTATATATCCATCCGTATATCACTATTAATTTACTTTACGCACTTTATGATGTTTTAGAAGCATGCTTAAGGGTGTATGATGATGAGACCTAACAAAGATAATAAATTGGTTGCCAATTACGTAAAAATCCCTCAATTTATATTAAGCGATTATCCTTCCATTGAATGATTCTTGTTCAAGATCCAAAATTGGCATTGGTTTGTTGGCCAAAGTCAAGACCTTTGTCAATTGAGGATGTACTTGAATCATGAGAGTTTTGTTCCACATCGGTGTCTTGTCCAAGTTGTGATTTGTTGGCCAAAGTCAAGATCACTTCTTGTCCAACGACATTGATTACGAAACTTTCCTTGTCAATGGGTCCCGCTTAACTGGAATCATTAGGTTTGTTGTGCCAAAGCCAAGGCCTAGATGATTCAGGAGGATATGGTTAGGAAAATGTATTAGATACATTGGCATAAGTAATGTACATATGTTTTGGATTTGGAAGTCCACCTAACCGGATCTAGGAATTGGATGGGATCCAATTGATCTTTGAGATCTACCTAGTTAAATAGCATACCATTTGTTGGCCAAAGTCAAGGTTGTGTGTTATTTAACGGGATCCTAGCCCACTAGGAAATAGGATTTCCCGAGTTCTCAACAGAGGGTTAGAGACTTGATGAAAATAGTGGGAGGCTAGTATTGAATTTGCAATTTCGTTCAAATACTTAGCCTTACGCGTCTTTCAAAAATATTTCGTCTATTTATTAAAATTAGTTGGACTAATACATTGTTATTTTTTCTTGTAACAGTTTGACTGTACCCATTTTATCATTGACTAGATAGTTGGACTATCGTAGTTGAGATGGCAAGCAAGGGAAATGTCTGAGACATCATCATGGGTGACAATGTCTTTAAGGGCACAAACTTCGCTGATTGGGAAATGAACCTAAGGATAGTCCTTGGGGCTGAGAGGATGTTGTACACTATACAGATACCTCTCCCGCCTAAGCCCACTGATCCACTTGAGCTGGAGTTATGGAAAACTCACAGCAATGATTGTGACACTGCTCAGGCTATTATGTTAGCTTCGATGACTCAGCACTTTCGTCGCCAGAATAAGGACTTGGATCCTTATAATATGATAGCTAGACTGAGAGATCTCCACCGCACCAACAAGCGGATGGAGAGGTACGAGTTGGTGAAGAAACTCTTCCGCGCCCGAATGACTGAAGGCGCATCATTGAGGCCCACGGGGCTCAAATGATCGCCGATATTGATGAGTTGGCCAATATGGGAATAGTCTTGGAGGCTAGCTGACCGTAGATTTGATCTTACAGTCACTTCCTGATTCTTGGAAACAAATCATAATCAACTATAAGTTGATGGACATGGATGACTCTCTTGGAGAGCTGTTATCCATCTTGAAGGAGTCTGAAAAAGAACTCCAAAAATGGGGCAAGCGCGAGGCGCACTATGCATCGACCTCTCAGAGGCCAAGGGCTGGGCCCAAAGCTACTGGAGGGGTGAGGAAGAAGAAACATAAGAAAAAGGGTAAAGGCAAGTTGACAAAAGCTTCTGGGAAGCCAAGGGACAAGTCTCAAGATGTCTGCCTCAACTGCGGCAAGAAGGGTCACTGGAAACGTGACTGCCGAATGGGCAAGGGACACAGGGAGGATATCAAGGCAGGCAAGGCACTAGCCTCTGGTATGTTTGTTATTGAGATAAATATGACTACTTCTAGTTTTAAAAATTGGATTTTTGATTCTGGTTGTGCTGCTCATATATGTACTGATTTGCAGGATCTGCAGAATAGCAGGATGCTGGCTTCAGGGGAGGTTGATCTACGAGTCGGAAATGGAACTTCTGTTGCTGTTTTGGCTGTAGGGACTTTTGTTTTGGAATTTCCCTCGGGGCATGTGCTTAAACTTTTGAACTGTTTTTATATACCTAGTTTGACTAGGAATATCATATCTGTATCTTTGTTAACCCAGCATGGGTACACTTTTGTATTTAGAAACACTGGGTGTTATTTATATAAAAATGATGCAGAAATTTGCACTGCTGTTGCAAATAATGGCCTTTATATTTTGAATATAAATGAATCTCCTAAAATAAAATAACAAACAAAAGGCTCAAAAGGAGTAATCTAAAAGATGAAGTTACATGTGGCATTGTCGTCTAGGACACATTAACAAGACTCGCATATCCACACTTTCGAAGAGTGGGTACTTGGACGGATTTGATCATAATTCATATGATGTCTGTGAATCTTGTCTTTTAGGCAAAATGCCTAAATCACCTTTTATGGTAAAGGTGAACGTGCCACAGAACTGTTAGCCCTCGTTCATAGTGACGTATGTGGGCCCATGTCTAGCCAGGCTAGAGGTGGATATCATTACTTCGTAACCTTTACGGATGATGCATCTCGTTATGGTTATGTGTATCTAATGAGACCACAAGTCGGAAACTTTTGAGAAATTCAAAGAGTTTCGACACGAAGTAGAAAAATAAATAGGTAAGAGTATTAAGACATTGCGGTCGGACCGTGGTGGCGAATACTTAAGTTATGAGTTTCAAGATTACTTGAAAGAATATGGTATTCTTTCACAGTGGACTCCTCCTGGAACACCGCAATTAAACGGTGTGTCTGAACGGAGAAACCGTACCTTGTTAGACATGGTAAGGTCGATGATGAGTCGCACTGAGCTACCAATATCCTTCTGGGGATACGCATTAAACAGTGCGGTACTTATTTTGAATAAGGTTTCGTCAAAGACTGTTGAACAGACTCCATATGAGATATGGACAGGGAGGAAACCAGGTTTCTCTTTCCTGAAGATTTGGGGATGCTGGGCATATGTTAAACGTTTAGAAGGTACCAAACTAGAACCCAAATCAGATAAATGCCTTTTCATGGGATATCCTAAGAAAACCAAAGGATATTACTTCTATCACCCACAAGAGAACAAAGTATTTGTTGCTCTACATGCATTTTTCCTTGAGAATGAATTCCTAGATGCAGTGGTAAGTGGGAGGAAAGTGGAGCTCGATGAAAATCGTAGTGATACTGTTCCTGGCAATGAATCAACGACGGAACATAAACAGACCATCGGGATGAGTTGTACCACAATCTTCATATACACAAGGACCGCGTAGGTCGGAGAGAGTCAGGACAGTACCTGAGAGGTATGGGTTCCTGATCTCACCTCATGTAGATATTAATCTTATTGAGGATAATGAACCGGCTACGTATGAGGAAGCAATACAGAATATTGATTCCGCTTTATGGCAAGAAGCCATGAAGTCCGAGATGGATTCCATGTACGCCAACCAAGTTTGGACACTGGTTGATGCACCAGAAGGCGTAAAGCCTATTGGATGTAGATGGATCTTCAAGAAGAAGACCGACATGGATGGTAACGTGCAAACGTACAAAGCTAGGCTTGTAGCAAACGGGTATCGTCAACAATATGGTATTGATTATGACGAAACTTTCTCACCCGTTGCCATGATTAAATCCATTCGGATAATGCTTGCAATAGCTGCATATTTCGATTACGAGATATGGCAGATGGACGTTAAAACCGCTTTCCTTAACGGAAACCTTTTGGAGGATGTTTATATGCAACAACCTGACGGTTTTATCGTACCTAGACTTGCAAACAAGGTTTGTAAGTTAAATCGATCCATTTATGGATTGAAGCAAGCATCACGGTCATGGAATCAGCGTTTTGATGAGATCATAAAAGAATATGATTTCGTACAAAACGCTGATGACCCTTGTGTATACAAGAAGGTTAGTGGGAGAGCACTGACTTTTATTTTCCTTTATGTCGATGATGTATTGCTTATAAGCAATGACATTCCCATGCTAACGTCGGTGAAAGCTTGGCTTTCATTAAAATTCTCCATGAAAGATCTGGGAGAAGCAGCCTTTATTCTGGGAATAAAGATCTACCGGGATAGATCTAGAAAGCTGTTTGGACTCTCCCAGAGTACATATATTGACAAAGTATTGAAGCGATTCAACATGGATCAATCCAAGAAATGATTGATGCCAATGTCACGTGGTATCCTTCTGTCTAAGGACATATGTCCTAAGACTAAAGAAGAGAGAGATAACATGAGTCGGATACCGTTCGCCTCGGCAGTCGGATCGATCATGTATGCCATGATATGTACGCGACCTGATGTGTCATATGCTTTGAGCATGTGCAGTCGCTTTCAGGCCGATCCAGGTGAAGGTCACTGGATGGCAGTTAAAAATATCCTTAAGTATCTTAGACGAACTAAGGATGCTTTCTTAATTTATGGAGGTGGAGAACTTGAGGTGTCTGGGTACACCGATGCAAGTTTCCAAACCGACAAGGACGACTTCAAGTCGCAATCGGAGTACATTTTTTGTCTGAATAACGGAGCAGTGAGCTGGAAATCTTCCAAGCAAGATACTGTGGCCGATTCAACAACAGAAGCGGAGTATATCGCTGCGTCGGAAGCAGCAAAGGAGGCAGTTTGGATCCGAAAATTCCTAATCGGATTAGGAGTAGTTTCGCTAGCAGCTGAGCCCGTGCCATTGTATTGTGACAATAACGGGGCTATAGCACAAGCTAAGGAACCAAGGTCTCATCAACGATCCAAGCATGTTCTTCGGCGTTACCATCTGATTCGGGAGATTATACATCGTGGTGATGTAAAAGTCGAGAAGATCGCATCGGATGACAACATTGCAGATCCGCTGACGAAGGCTGTTCTCAGCATGTGTTTGAACGACATATACATAGTTCAGGTATTAGATGCTTGAGTGACTGGCTATAGGCCAAGTGGGAGATTGTTAGACATTATGACCCATAGCGTCACTGTTTTGTAAATGATATTGTATTATTGTACAAAATTAACTATGTGATAATAAAATTGCCTTTTGCCGTTTTGTAAATTATTTACTTTGATATATTAATGGCAAAAGTCCATATGATTAGTTCGTATTGAGATGATATGAGACAGTATCAATATTAAAAGGTTTAATCATTAAATATCCCTAGTCGGAGTATTATCGAGATCGGACATCGATGATGCGGAATAGACTAGTATTGCACTTGTGCGAGTTGTGATGGCACAACGGCATAGTTCTCATATATTTAAGTATTGGATACTTATGCAAGTGCGATAGGAGGTTGTGTTTTATCGATGGTACGGAAAACAGCTTCGCTCTGGATAGACCCCGCGGAATCTCATTGGTAGTATGTCTGCGTGTCTATGGGAGGCCGCATCAGGGTAGGTGTATATGGTCTTAACCTGAGACTTGCATCGCTAGTACTTGCGACAATCGGCCCTGGGACTCATCCCCAAACTGATGGTGTTGTGGGCCTCGGCCCTGGACTGATATTGCTGATATGGGCCTCGCCCCCAGACTGATACTGATATTGGCCTCGCCCTCGACTGATACAGATATGGGCCTCTCCCCCAACTGATACTCATATGGGCCTCGCCCCCAAACTGATATTGCTGATATGGGCCTCGCCCCCAGACTGATATTGCTGATATGGGCCTCGCCCCTAGACTGATACTGATATGGGCCTCGCCCCAGCTGATACTGATGTGGGTCTCGCCCCCAGCTGATACTGATGTGGGTCTCACCCCCAACTGATACTGACATGGGCCTCGCCCCCAGACTTATACTACTGGTATGGGCGTCGCCCCCAGATTGATACTGATATGGGCCTCGCCCGTGTGATTCATTCCTGAAGACTGCTGACATTGTACTTTTGCTGCTTCTGGTTGGCTTGCATTCGACGCTTTCTTTTTTTCTCCTTTGAAACCTGTTATTACAAAACAGAACAAACACAAAAAGGATGCAAATATGTTACGTGTATGCATGCATGCATGATTGAGTTTCCTATCCCGTTGGGTTAGGTCTTCTGCCGGTACTCTTGGTGGCTGCTCGGTCTTTTGACAAGTCTGCCCTCTTCCCTAACCAACGGGTATCTATGATGGCCTTCAAGATAAAAGGGGGTAACATGGTGCATGTATGCATGAGGTGCATGTGATGCAAGAAATATATCAACTCATTAAAATTTTCACACAAATCGGCCCACCATCATTTTAGAAGCTTTTGGGCTAACTGTCATAGGAGTGAACTCGTCCCAGTTTAAATGGCCCAACGAGTTCACATCTCATGGCAAGGAGCCCAACTAAATCCAAATGGTAATGTTCCGAACACAAGCACAAATTGGCCCATCAACACTTAGAAACCTTTGGCCCAATCGTCATAAAATACGTTCTTGTCCCAGATCAAATGGCCCAACAAGCCCATATCCCATGACAAATGGTCCAAATGGATCCAAACGACGATGTTCCCAAACACAAGCATAAAATAAAGATAATGCAAGCATAAAACAATGATTTCTACAGAATGACCCATCAACACTTAGAAGCCTTGGGCCTAATGGTCATAAGGTACGAACTCGCCCCAGTTTAAATGGCCCAGCAAGTTCGCATTTCTGACAATAGTCCAACTGCATCCAAATGAGGATGGTCCACAAGTACATACTCAAGGAAATAATTATTACTTTAACCATACAACCCCGGTCTATGGGTGGGTTCGCAAGAGTGTAGACAAAGGCTCTCACCGGCGAAGGATGGCCCACAACTAGGTCTCCCCAATCAATGGCTCGAGCGGCCAAGTGAGCGCACCCTTTTTATACACTAAGGTACGTGCCAGTGAGTTATGGTATGTGACGACTGTCAAATGGACTTCCCGTTGTAGATTCCCCAGAGGGAGGGTGGAGCGAGGCTCACTTAAATACCCAAGCCTCTTAGGCTCTTATCGCTTGGTGTCAGGAATAAACAACGAGTCCTCCAAATTAGTCCATCACAATAGGCTACGAGTAGATGGCTATCTAGGTGCCTTCACAGCTTTTCCTTCTAGAAAGGTAGTGAGTGAAGGAATACACCAAACCATTACCTAGCCTCAAAATGCCTTTGATTAAACCCCCATTTCATCCACTATAGACACGGTCAATTAGAACATAAATCCAAACATTACAAGACAATATTTCGGGGCCGATTCTCTATCGCCAGTGGAGTCGCCAGACTATGGGACACAGAAACGGACGACGCATGCTGTTCCAGGCTCGCGGCCCGGTCGGGAGTACGGAGTAGCCACGGGGGACTAAACCGGAGAATAATGGAGTCGCCACCCGGTGTGAACCGGGAAAATGAGATTTAAGGCCGCACTCACCCCTCGCAAGGGAATACCTCAAACCGTTGGGTTTGGAATGCTCCCTTACTTATGTCACTTGTAATGAAAGGATTTGTGTAATAATTTAATCAAGCTTAAGTAACACTTATTTCCAAGAGTATCATGCTTCTAAATCCATATGCGCAAAAAAATAAAACTTACACCTAAATTTGCATATATTTCACATCTAAGATTACATGCTTGAAAGTACATCAAAGTAGCAACGAACATACAATTTCATTGGCATATTGTATTCATGGAAACACAAGCACACACTAACCACACAAGCACACATAAAGGTGAATCAAATGATGGCGAACATGTGATTTTATAGACATATCATAAACAAATAGCCATTACATGTCCATGCACAAATAAAAGAGTCAACTAAGTACATAATACAAAAAGACACTTAAGGATGCAATTAGGCATTAAAGTAAGCATGCTATGACATGGTGCAAAAGAAGATAACTAATATAGACACAAACACACATGTGAGCACATTTTCAAGTGGTACGTGGAATTGTATCCCAAGTACAGACCGCATTAACATCCATTCGGAATCGGCTACGGAATTTATGCCTGGGTTTCCATCCGATATACCACAAGAAATAATACTCAAATGCTATCATAACATGGACATATGAATTGTAATACGTTAAGCCAAGACAAAGATAAATGATGCAACCAACGGAATAAACATGCTTTTCATTACGATGCGTACAAAGAAAATGATGACTATATGAAACTTCGTATACCCGATTGAACACATCTTATATTCAACCGAATATACATCAACCGGCGCGGCAAAGCATCGTGGTAAAGGATTTTAACCCCTCCAAATAGGGGACCTTTAATCCGACTTACTAAGCTCATGCGCTCGATTACATCATGCATATAAAGAATAAAGACAATAACATCAAACTTAGTATGCGCGATTGAACATATCTTACATTCAACCGAACACACATCAACCGGTACGGCAAAGCATTGTGGTAAAGGGTTTTAACCCCCCCAAATAGGGGACCTTTAATCCGACTTACTAAGACCATGCGCTCGATTGCATCATGCATACAAGGAATAAAGACAATAACATCAAACTTAGTATGCCCGATTGAACATATCTTACATTCAACCGAACACACACATCAACCGGCGCGGCAAAGTATCGTGGTGGTAAAGGGTTTTAACCCCTCCAAATAGGGGACCTTTAATCCGACTTACTTAGCCCATGCGCTCGATCGCATCATGCATAAACAAGTAACATGCGGAATTTAAATGACGAATAATAAATAAATCAAAGCAACATAAAACAAAAGAAAGTGCCGTTTACTCAAGCGGTACGTTGAGTTGTATCCCGAGTACAGATCATACTACCGTCCATTCGGAATCGGCTATGAAATTTATGTCTAGGTTTCCATCCGATATACCGCGAGAGTTGACACATCTTTCATTTTATTCCAAGGCCACAACATACAATATTTCGTAATTCATGCATATTTATTTACTCAAGGGCCACAACATGCATTTTAACATAACAATAATGCTAACAATACTCAATAAATAATGAAAATAAAACAGAAAACAAATGTGGAAAATACCCTCAGGTCTAACCTTTTATTTCAACTTTCGGACTCGCGTTTCACGGCCGTCGGAAGGGCTATCACTCCGCAACTTTTCTGGTTCATTGGTTTGCGTTTTACCTCGCTGTTTTACTCGCTGTTTTCACTCCGTTTTGCTGCTATTTCCTCGCGGTTTTCTGGTCACTGTTTTAGGTGCATTTAGGGACAGTTTTGTGCGGTTTTAATGGGTATCGGGCTGCTGTTTGTTCGGTTGTTCAAAGGTTTTAAAATGCAGTTTTTGTTCACTATTTTAGGTGATTTAGGCCACTGTTTGAGGGTATTTGGGCTGCTGTTCTGGACTGTTTTAAGGGTTAGATTTGGAGGGCAATGCAGTGGCTGTTTTTGGTGTGCAGTGGGGGGTCTTGTGCAGCAGTTTTGGGGAGTCTAAGGGGCGGCTAAACTGGGCAGTTTTGGTGCCGTTAGAGGACTGTTTAGGCGTGAGGTTGCTGAGTGTTGAGGGGGGTTTAGGCGTGTTGAAGGGCCTGAGTTTATAAGTTATTTGTTGTTGTCTTTTTTCAGTCAGTGGGGTAGTAGAAGTCAATGTGCTAAGAGCTAGTTTGGGTTCATGGCTTTGTGTGTGCGTTATTTTGTTTTTCACGTGGAGGAGGGCAGCTATGTTGATGTGTGGCGAAGTCTATGTGTTGATGCGCTGAGTGGTGAAGGCTAGGTGTTGAACGTGAGTTTGGTTATCTGTTGATGCGCCGAGTGGTGAAGGCTAGGCGTGAATGAATCGTTTGTGATAGGGCGAGAGAGTTCTTATTATTTTGGGTTTGTGTTACTACCAAGGGGTTGAAGGAGAGATCCAGCCAGGGCAGTTTGCTGTGTATGGTCAGGGGGCTGCCGAGTGTGTTGTATGTGGAGAGAGTAGGGTTTCTATTTGTTTTAGTTGGCCTTTTTGCCGTGAAGGTGAAGTGTGAATGAGAGAGCTCTCTAGGGTTTATTTTTCTTGTTGTGCCGTGAGTGGGGAGTGTGAGAGAGAGCTCTTAGGGTTGATTTAGTGTGTGTTTTATAGTTGTCAATTAGGGTTTGCATGGATAGGGATTTGTAATATCTAATTAGTGTCACAAAAGGAAAATATATATTTGATTGGGGGACAAATTTTGGTGAATTAGGAAGGTTGAATATTTGATTGGTTTAGATTATGAATACAATATTTTTAATTTGTTATGATTGATTTTAATTAGGCATTTAATTTGTTAATTAGGTGAGTAAATATTTTAAATTGGTGAGTGATTTATTAAATTAGGAAGTGATTTATTTTAATTTTGGTAATGATTTATTTAATTTTGGTATTAGATTTAATTTGTTTTAATTAATTTGGTAAATGGTTTAATTATTTAATTTAATTTAATTACATTATCTAATTAATATTTAATTTAATATTTGATTTAATTTGGGTGTAATTTAGGGTGATGGGCGTGTGGGCCTAGTCATGGTGGGCTAGGTTTGTGTGGGGCCAAATGTGTGTGGGCTAGATGGGGTTTGGGCTAAGGGTGTGTTTTAAAACAAAGGTCCAACAAGCGAACCAGCAAAACAAGCGAACTAAAATCCAACAAAATACCGATTCCCTTCCGACGTCCGTTTCCCGTGGCTCCCGCGACTTAAAAGGTAGTGCCTCCAAATGAGACTCATCATCGGGTTTCACATGCAAAAATGCAATGCCTACAGGACCGATGATGAACCGCTGGCGTAGCAGAAGCAGAATGCGACCGGAAGGACTCCTGCGTAAACTCTAACACGTGTCCAAGTATGGTTAGCATACTCTAACAGAAAAATCTAATATGTTCATGATGCATGATATGCTCGTGTCATGCTAAACAAAAATTCCATTGTAACCGATATAGTTACCTGAAATATCCAAAAATGCAACTAACAGGACTAGCGGTCAGAATCCCAAATCTCGGTTGAAATACACGACAACTCCAACTGCCTCAAAATTACATCTACAACTATGTAGCCTTATGACATGCAAAATGTGCACTATTACACTAAACCATGCTAACCACGTTGAGCCACCACAACCCCATGGCTATGACAAACCCAAACCCTTGGTGGCCAACACCAAAACATCATGCACAAACTTCACAACATGCAACACACACCTAAATACATGTATCATGAATAACTACACACTTATATATATAAGCTCATGGACAACACACTCAACGCAATAATCACCACCCCCATGATATCTTATCATAATGTCATAAAAGTGCACATTATTACCATTAACGCATACAAACCCAAATTTCCATCCTTATTATCTTAAAACAACAATCAAATCCCTCACCCTAAAGTATTCATCCATAACCCCTTTCTAAGAATAATCATGCTACCCACTAACACATCACTAAATCCTTTACTCAAAATGCTATACATATTATCTACATCACCATAAAACCACAACCATAAACTTCCCTTCATCCCCTGGAATTGGCCAAGGCTATACATAGCCAGATCATCATAACATACAAACATATCCATCTACAATTATCAATTTATGGCACTAAACACAATGCTTTATAACCAACGTCAACACACATTCAAGCCCTCTCCAAGTCACCAACATTCGGCCATTGCTCTCATTTTTCCACTCTTGTCAAATCCCTAAATTTGATACTTATAGCATCTACATCATTACCTAAAACAAAAATCAGCCCTCATCACAGTCCCTCCTCAAATTCGGCCATAGCATCAATTTCTACCTTAATAGTCCATTCTTTTAACATACCCAATGCATAAATCAACTAATGCAACATTATCCATAACACATTATTATCCAAATCAACAAAATCCATCATTCCCAACATCCCTCTAGGTTCGACCATGACCACCATTTATCAAACTTAATGGCTTGACCTAATTCCATACATGATCATGCACAATACACCATTTCATGAACATATGGACACTCTAAACATCACTACCATGCATTAAAAACAAGATTCATGTTGGGTATCACGATGGATTATCATGCCAAACTTGGAAAGAAATCAAGAAAGAAATACGTGGATTGAAAGGAAAAGATAGGGAACTTACTAGGCAATCTATAAACACTTGAGCAAGCAACAAAATTTCATCAATACCAAACTCTTCTTTGACTATCGTAAGCAAAAAAAGAAGAGGGGAAATGTTTCTTCTTGGTTTGATTCATGAGAAGGGAATGAAGAAGGGAGAAAGGATTGTTCTGTCTGTTAACCACAAGAAGAAAATATTTTCAATTTAAATAATGTGGTTATTATAAAGCCACATCTCACAATTTGTGTTGTTCATGTCACTACACAGTGACAGAGAGAACATGTGTGTTTTTGAGTTGATTCTGATTCAAATTTTAAAAACTATTCAACATGAAAGTTGTAGAGCATCGTCTAATCTTTCCGACCATATAAATATCACTAAAAACGGACATCAGTAGCAAAATTTAGAGCCAAAATAGTAAAAGTTATCCAAATTGATTTTACTGACAGAAAAAGTATCGATACTGAAAATTTTACCCGAGCCTACGAGCGGGAATCCTAAGGTATCTAACTCACTATCACATGATTATATACATGATGATGTGTCATGCATGACTAATTATCCATATTGTACATGTGGTAAATAACCAGGGTGTTACAAACATGGTAAGAAAAGAAAAATCATGATAATTTTTCATTTGAAAATTGGATCAAATCCGCTGGTCGAATCGACAACCGATCATGAGTCTGGTTTGACTAAACCTTCAAAATCGTTAGTTAAATACCATTGAAAATCAGTTAATCTGTAAAACCTGATTTTTTTAACCCTAAATAAAAAAATAATAATAATTAACCAAAAATTTTAAAATTTCTAAACCTTAGACCAAAATATAAAAATAAAAAACAAATCTAAAATGCAAAGATGTTTTGATGTTAGAATTTATGTTGATTAGTTTATTTAATCTTGGTGTTTAGAATTTATTGTGTATTTATGTTGGAATTAATGTTGAGGACTGTGTTTGTTTTGATATTGGAATTTATGTTGATGGTATCAATGTTGATGATTATATTTTTTTGATGTTATAAATTGTTAGAATTAATGATTGTGTATCTATATAAATTCTAATTAATTAAAATCATTTATAATATTATGCTAGGGTTCATCTATAGTACCCCCAAGAGATTTCATACATTTGATTCAAACATGTAACTTTTAACATTAAACATGCAATTTAAATCATTAAACATGCAAACTCTGTCAATAAGTATGTAATTTTCTAAAACATGAACTTAGTTCCATGTTTATTAGTAAAATTTACATATTTAAGTTACATGTTCAATGATAAAAATAACATGTTTGTACCTAATGGTATTTGATACCCTTGGATTCCATAGTAGTGGTCATTAGGATAACATCAATAGGTTCAATAATTCATTAAACCTTTTAGATTAACAGGTCAAATTTTTAAAACATTGCGCATCATAAATGCTTTAAACTGAGACAAAATTTCAGGTTATTTAATAAAACAGAAAATACTCCTTTAATCACTACAGTTTAAACTACTACTTAGCTTTGAATAATTTATAAAAATTACTCAAAACTACCATATCATTATTTTTCGTAAATATTGGATCTAATTTTTTAATGATAAATTAATATTTGTCTTATACAACTTCAAATTCAAATGAATTTGATATACAAGTACAAAATATATGACAATTAAATTGATTTTTACAAAAATAGATCTAGAATAATTTTTTAAAATACGAGGATTGACTGGTAATTATCTCAAACCGCATGGACTAAAAAAATCACCCTTATAACAAAATATTAATTAAGCAACATTAAAAAAGTATATATTTAATATAACGTGAAAGAGAGAGAATAGTTTCAAGTGAGATCACATAAAAATAGGTAAAAAAGTGTGCGATTATAAAAAGAAAAGGCAATGGAATGTGTATGCTACAAAATCAAAGTCCTTTCAACATGGAAAATTTAGTATGGTTAAATATATCACAAACATAAAAGAATTAGACCATGGACAAAATCTCATTTCCCATTCAATCTTCTTCTTCTTCTTCTTCGGATGCCTCCCTCAACCACTGCGACAAAAGCCAAACGAGTTAAATACAATGTTTGTACATGCATGCCGGAGCATCACCATTTGTATGCTCATACAAGATACCTGGCGAATTGAACTTCAAATTCTTTTTTCAGAGAAAAGCACAATAAATAAAGCAAGTAATCCACGGCTAAGCTTAACGAGTCATCCTTTCAAAATGGGAAGAAAGAAGACAATTGTAACAAGCAAGAAAGAAACTTCATGGGGTTCTCAACTACCAAGGAAAAGTAAAAAATTGTTCATATATTTTCTCAGGCAACTCAATATTTTCCCATCCTCTCTAGTTACCTATATCCAAAAAATGGCCAAGTACCTAGTAAACTGATTCCATGTGAGGTGGAGCGTTTTGAAACCAGCAATAACTATAAATATGTACAAATTTGTTTTCGTGAGAAACTCACTAATGTCAAGGAGTATACATGCATACATGACAATACCCTATAACACCTCGTGATTGGTCTTTAAATGTTGAATCGACAGTACAGCTCCATGTGCTAATATTTGTCACTACTCACTAGATTAGATTGGGTTTCAATTTCTCGCCTCATCACAATCTTGCATTTCTTGTCCAACCAGGGGCTTGAAATATATATTTGCTCAGCAAAGTAAATAAACTAAAAAATAAAAAATAAAAAATAAAAAAAAAAAAAAAAAAAAAAAAAAAGACAAAATAATTGCTAAACCATCTAGCATAAATAGAGAAGATTAACATTGATTCTTACTTGGATGAACATTTCTGATTGTTTAACAAAAATTTTATCTGCTTCATCAGCCCCTTCTTTCTCATCTGCCCACCTTAAAATAGAATATTCTTGTAAAATGTCTTTATCATACAGAATATGCAAAATCTGTAAGAGAAAAATATAGTCATTGGATCAGCAGGAGTAAAACGTAAATCAACATTCATTCACCTTGGCAAGGAAAAAGATAGGAAATAATAATAAATAAAACAAGAATATTTTATATTTTTCATTATCTACTTATGTAAATAAACTCCCACATTATCCACGCATGTGATTTCCCATTATTCTCTTTCTATTATACATGAATTGAGTGAACTGAACAATTTTTCCATCCGCTTAACATCATGCAGTCAGATTATCATAATTAAAGACCAACAAACGCACCAGTGCAAATAATGGAGAGAACTCCTTAGCAGATTCCAGACACATTTCTTCAAATTTCAGGATGACTTCAATCTGCAAATCTCATCATAAAAAAATAAAATGAAAAAAAAAACATTAACATCTATTCATTAAATATGGAGCGAAGTAATATCTGCATTGAGAATCCATTCTGTTCTTATTTTAGTTCTTAATTCAACCAAATAGAGAATAATATCCTTCAACAACCATAATTTAAAACTCCGAAAGGGAAAACAAAAGTAAATTATCTACTCCCTCTTATCTTAGGAATTCATGAGAGCCCCCCAACTACATAGTAGATTGTACAAACAGATAACACTAGCATGGCAAGAGCAAAACAGGAGTTATATAACCAAACTATATATGCACAATTGACAAGGCAAGCCGGAATTATCTAGGAAGCCTACAAGAAAAACGTGCTAGAATCATAGCATAAAAAATAATAAAAGAGAGAATGCCACAGGTCGGATATGTGGTATTAAGGCAGATTTGAGCATCAAATAAAGGGATAAATATAATTCTCTTCAGCCCGACAATTAAATAAGATGTGAATGACATACATACAAAAGAACAGGCTTCCTACAAAAGGCCAGTGATTAGCCATAAGACTTCTAAGAGATTTCTAAGATATTTTATTATTGGAGGCTTTTGGCCATAAAGAAATAATTATAGTTTGCAATCAAGGTCAATGGTACAGACCTCCTCATCAATTTCTGGTAGATAAGACTTAAGAAGCTTTTGCCAAATTGTTATTATATTAGCTGCATTTCGTTGCAATTCACCTGAGAGTTTGGAGGAGCATTAGATGTAACAAAGGGAAAAGGTGAGGGATGAAGAAAAAAGAAAAACTTTTGATACATAAAGTGATCCATTACAATAAAAGTTGAATAATAAACTAACAGAAAAGAGTTAGCTGCATCGAGGCATATCAATTAGCTTCTAAAATGATTCTCTAAGTGAAGAAAGTATAACGTATATCAAAATGTTAATACAAAAGAAACAGCTCAACTGATTAAATTTATATAACCAAATAAAAAATATATCGCGTATTACAAATACATACTGGCTGAACTATGAGGGGTTTTTAGTGCCAATTTCATC
Source organism: Zanthoxylum bungeanum (assembly GCA_019454045.1). Taxonomy (NCBI): domain Eukaryota; kingdom Viridiplantae; phylum Streptophyta; class Magnoliopsida; order Sapindales; family Rutaceae; genus Zanthoxylum; species Zanthoxylum bungeanum. The sequence goes on along the minus strand of SKCR01024024.1, from coordinate 145,616 downwards.
ATTGAGTAGAATACTGCTCCAGCACAGTCTGAAGAAGTCATATTGTAGGACAGCCTGATGCTCAAAAGGGGCATTAGATTAGTTAAATAAAACCAAGAAGCAACTATTATTCACTGAACATACACATAAGCATTGGAACAAAAATGAAAGTAAATTTAGCAATTGGAGAACAACACAACTTATATTACATAAGGACCTAAGCATTTACATTTGCGCCTGCTCGCATAGGGCTTATGTGTTAACTTTCCATTATTTTAGGATATTACTATGTTCCACAATTTTTTATATATTATTTCTTTAAGTTGAATCTAATTTTTGTTTTTAGTTGGATAGTTTCCTTTTTTCATTTTGGTCCAGCTTATAGAAATAAGCCTTGTATTTTGCTCATGCATGGTTTGAACTGATTAGAGAAATTCAGCAACCACCTTCCCTCTCTTCTCTTGTAATCTATTATTTTTCAATTTTCCTTCTCTTTCCCTCGCTCTATTTTCTTAATCCTATATAATTCTGCATATCTTTTCATTCACAGTCATACAGGCACCAACGAGACCGAGGAAAAACATATGGAATGTGTTGGGAGTATAAGAAAATGCAAGTTAACCAAAGGAAGATGATGAAATCATCAAGTGATGCATGGCACTTTCAAAGAGGTTTATTTATAAAATGCAAAAGAGGACTATTAAACTATCAACAATTGGGAAGAACAAACTGACAGATGACCAATACATGTAACACCCCCAAATAAATTTACGGACTAAATTATTTAGTTTGTGGAAGTTGGAATTAAAGATGTGGTTTAGGACAAGTTTAGGGTGGCAAACGAATTTTGCCATATTAGTATTTATTTATATATATATATTTACGCACACACAGTTTAAAAAAAAAAAGATAAGAAAGAATAGATATACTAGAGATAAGAAAGAAGGAAAGAGACAGAGAGAAAGAAAGATAAGCAGACACGAGAGAGAGAAAGAAAGAGAAAAGAAGAAAAAAAAAGAGGAAATTTAGTTTTAGTCCCGATCCGACCAATCCGTAGCTCAAACCCAACCGAGCCTTTAAGGAAAAGTGTAGATCTCGTCGAGAGGATCATTTTGGTGGTAGTTTCATTTCAGGAAACTTCCAATTTTCGGAGTAATCTCGGTAAGAAACTTTTTATGGTTTTTCTCGATTTCCCGTTGATCCGGAACTCCGATCGACAAACCGTCAGTGCCATTAGAACCGAAATGAGGAGAGGAATTCACGGCCACCAGAAAATCTGGTTTTAGGCCGGAGCGTGGCGCTCACGCGCACTCATGTGGCGGCGCGTGAGGCCCACGCACGGACGGGAGAGGTGGCGCGTGGAACCCACTCGCCAGACAGTATCTTCGCGCCGACTTCCCGAGTCTCCTCCGCGAATTTCAGACCATTCCGAGTAGTAACGGACCTCCGAATCTTAAATTTCGTTAGGATTGCGAGAACGACCGAATCACGTTTCTTGCATATTCTTTCATTTATTCTAGTTAGGATTATGTTCCTTATAGTAAATTCTTTTGTCTGTTAGGTGATCGTGATACCGTAAGCAGGGACGGTCCTGCTGCATAGTTCTTTCTCAGTAGTCAGCTCACCAGGTGCGTGGATAACCTGTAACATTGATGTTTTCAAAGTATATAGTATGTATGTTTTCTTAAATGAATTTTAAGGTAATGCATTAAATGAGTTTGTTTTCAGAAAGTTTATATATTTTGCTATAAGGTATGGATCGAATATTGATTATGTTGAAAGCATGATTTGTGATATATGAGAAACTTGCATGATTTGAGATATATGAGCATGGATTTTGGAAATGATTTTTATGTTAGGATGCACCCCGTGTACTTATATGTGCCAGATTATTGCCATGAGATAAGGTCTCATGTTGCCAGTTATTGCCGTGAGATAAGGTCTCACGTTGCCAGTTTGCTCCGGATGCCAGTTTTGCCGTGGGGAAGCCCCATGTTGCCAGCTTTGCCGTATTTGTCATGAGGTTGTGCATATAGATGAATAAACAGATTTATCTTTACAGAGTATTTTTGAGCAGAAATGAGTTTATGAGAAATGAGATTTATGATATGAGTTTTGAGAATGAGATTTATGATTTGAGCTTTATGAGAATGAGATTATGATTTCAAGTAAATGTTTGAGATATTGATTTACAGCTTATGTGATTTATATATATTATGAAAGACTTGTTCGATCCACTTTGTTACTTGATTATCCACGGCACTGAGCTGTGATCCATTGCACTAAGCGTGAGCTTACCCCCAACTCCTTAACATTTCAGGTTTAGCAGATTAGTAGATCGTTCTTACATCTGCTGTTTCGTCATCATTCCTGCCAGTAGAGAAAAGGTTGTGCCAACAGTAGAGTGTCTTGTTATGTTTTGAGACTGTATTTCTAGATATGTATTTCTTGGAAGAATTTGTTGTGTGATTTTAGGCATTGAGCCTTTAATTGATACTGAGGTTATTGTGTTTCCTTTATGGATATCATGTTGAGTTGGATCATGGAGATCCTAGTTTTATGATGAGAATTTATTTTTCAGTTTAGATTTTTCCTTGTATTTGGAGGATTAGTCCATATTACAGGGGAAACTCTGCCAGTTTCTAGTCTCTGTCTCACCCCTACTCTACCTAAGGGGACGGGTGTGACAATTAATGGTATCAGAGCCCAGGGTTCATAGATTCTGTAGACACTTCATTTTCTTGATTAGTTATTCTATGTCTTCTAGCGGTTGACATCTTTCATGTGTTTTCAGATGCCTCCGCGTCTCAGAGTTCGAGGTGCAGGTCGAGTCCATACTCGTAGGTTAGCAGATGTTGGCCAACCTTCTAGGGCGCCTCCAGTTGATGAGGAGGTTAATTCTTTTGATGGGGAACCTTTTGAAGGGAACCCTAATCCTGTTGTAGAAGATTCCATAGCTTCGGTTTTCGGGGATAGTACCCCAGTTCATCATCCTCCTAGCAGTAATGTTCCTCCAGCCCCTGCAGCACCTCAGGGAGATATTCCAGCACCTCCTCCACCTCCTCCAGTAAATCAGGGTTATCCTATACCTCCTCCAGGTTACTATCCTCCACCTTATTATGCTCCTCCACCAGCAGATATTCCTCCTGGTGCTTACCCTTATCCGTATTACTACCCTCCAGCATGGGGTCATGGTCCAGCACAGGTAGCTCCTATAGTAAATGAAGACAATATTGCTAAAGGAATGAAAGAAAGAGGAGCTGTTGAGTTTGATGGGAAGAAGGATCCCATTGTAGCTGGAAATTTCTTGGACAGGATTGAGAAGGCTTTTGAGTTGATGAGATTTTATTTTTTTTCAGTTTAGATTTTTCCTTGTATTTGGAGGATTAGTCCATATTACAGGGGAAACTCTGCCAGTTTCTAGTCTCTGTCTCACCCCTACTCTACCTAAGGGGACGGGTGTGACAATACAAGTATCAGTTTTATACTACATTACAGTACAAATGGATCTATCTTTGAAAAAAAATGACATACCGAAGTGAGTTCACTTCCAAGATAACAAGGTCCACTTTCACATTTTCCTCGACAGCTCTTAAGAATGTTGCTTCAACCTATCATAATGGACTAGTCAATTAAAGTACCCTTTGATTGTATATCACTCATCAGTGTTCTAGTTAATCTATATTTCACCTCTTTCTCAAAGTAGACAGAGTCGTCTTTGGAGTCTTCAATATCACCACCTTCAGAAGCATTACTGTCAGCTATCAACTCTCCCGAATGTGAGATAGCAGTGCCATCTTGAGTTACCAATTCCTGATCATCATCTATAGCTTCAGTGAGCTCAGCAAGTTTATCTTCAGGAATGGGGGCAACTGAATGCTTCCATTCCTCATCCTGTCCTCCTTCACAGATGGACCAAATGTAACCAACACCACCAGTACCAAGCTGACAAATAACATAAATTTGGAGTAAAAGGATGTGTATAGGCATAAAACAAAAGTGCAATAAATGACATCAGATCAGTAGTAAGGCCAAATTCTTTTGGGGTTTTCTGCCAATTCCTAGAAAGGAAAAAGGGAAGAAAAACTTGAAAATGTCGGAACACCATCCAAGACTAAGGACACACAGATCAGTTAAGTCATAATTGAATTTTGATTTTGAGATATCAAGATGAGAAATCACCTAAATTTGGGTTTATAGACTCAAACTGTGCAACTAATCACCTCACTGTATATCCAATTCTATACATTCACACCGAAAAGTAGCAGCAGCGACGACAACAATATTGTTCATTTACAAGCTCAATGAGTACCAAATACCTACCCATAGGGTAACATTAGTTATTCGCAAATATAGCACAGAAGGAAAAAATACATGCCCAAGCATACATAACAAAATTAGGCTTGGTAATAGAAGTTCACAGACAATGAGAAAATCCAATAACTACCTCAGATTTATGCGCCTCAGATGATTCAAATGGCATCTCTTCATTCAACTTATCCCCTGTACCTTGAATTACTGGATATCAAACAAGTCAGCAAGGATATTTGGCATAGATTGAATTGTCTCTCATCCTTTCACAAAAAAAAAAAATTTACAAATAAATAAATAAAAAATTCAAACCAAAAAAAATGTTTACAACAATTCAACAAAAATCAAATAAAGGTACATATATATAGTGATAGTCTACTGAAGCATTAAGATAAAATTATGTCATTTTACTGGGTTAGCAGCAAACATCATATAATTTGACCGGCACTTATTAAATTATAAAGCATGTTTCTCATTTTTCAATTATCAAGAAAGAAAAAAAATGTCAGGGCTATAAATATTTCTTTTCAAGTTTTTGGAAAGTAAAATTGTGCATATCATTCAAAATGGATATCAAAATACTTTCACAAAAAACAGGTGCAAAGCTCTAAAATGAAATGCTTTAAAAAAAATCCAGTACAATCAGGAGCACACCAACTCCTTTTGAATTGAAAATTTCAGTTTCTGAAAATCGTAAACAAGAATGAAGATAAACATCTTAGAAACATAATGGCAAGCATAAGCAAAATCCCACATAACAGACAACCAATATACTCTTTATTTGACTAATATAATTTTGTTTTTTGACAAAGAAAAGTAGCAACAGAAGCAAGATATTTCAACATATTTTGTTATTTCAATAATATTCTTGATGATAATTTCTTCGTTTTCCACCATAATTACCTTGCATTGATTGTCTCCTTATCCAAAAGATTTCACACAAAAAAAAATAGGGCTAACATTTCAAATAGAATAAGATAGGGGTGGCAAAAAAAATTGATGAATGGAATTTGTATCGAATTCTAAACAAATCGAATCAAAATGTGATGGATACATATTCGTTTCGTTTATTAAACGAATCCTGATATCAGGATTGGTATTCGATTCGTTTATTAAACGAATCGAATACTAATATTCGTTTAGTCATGATATTATTCAATAACATAATTTATTTACATTAATTGTTCATAAATATATACATATGAAATATGTAATTAATGTATTTTTTTTAAATCGTTGGAAACTCCGCCGCCAAACCACCCCTTCCGGGCTTAAGCGGAGCAGGTAAAATCCTCGGCTATCCCAGACTCTTATAAGAAAAGCACTCCCTGGATTCGAACTCAAGACCTCAATGTGAAATCTTGAGCCCTACACCACCAAGTCACGCCCCTTGGGGACGTAATTAATGTATTTATTAAAAATAGTTCACCAAATATCGACAATATTAAGTTTTTCTATGGTAATTAGCCATAATTTCTCAAATCTTAATGGAAAAATAACAACAATTAGTAAAAGAAAATAATATAACGAATTCTAAACGAATAAACGAATCAATGAGCTTAAATTCGTCGAGTCAAATTGACCCATTTATTAAACGAATCCATTTTTTCAAACCTATATTCGCTTTGAAGCAAATCGAATCGAACGAATAAAGGAATCATAACCCAAATTGCCACCCCTAAAATAAGACTTGAAAATAGAGATTGCATGGATACTATATAACCAAATAAAGGCCACGTTTTAGCAATGACAAAGAATCATCTTTACAGAAATAAAGAACAGGAGATTTAAGCATATGAACATACAAGAAAATTCCACTGTCTCATTACTATTGTCAACATACTCCAGTTCCTCGTCACTATCTTGGACAGTTGGCTGTTGATGTAAGGAAACTTTTGAGTATGCAGGAACCACTAAATGTTCTCCAATTACAACCTGAAAGGAAACATGTTAAGAGATACCATTTGACCAATTATAAACTTCAAATCATGCAAAATTTAAATATAGGAATGTGTAAAGGAAAAAGTAAAAGATATATGTGGTTTTGATCAGTGTTCTAAAACGCGCTAAGCGCTAGTCGGGCGGCAACCCAGCGCCTAACGCCTAGGGCGCCTACGCGAGGCCTAGGCGGGGCCTAGGAAATTAATCGAAAATAGAAAATTTTCATAATTAGATTTAAGATTTGGTGTGATTTTGAAAAATTAATCACAGGTAAATGTTGTTTGAGTAATGAGTAAGATTTATAGAGGGTCAATTTGATGAGAAACTAACAAAAATTGAAGAAATTAGAGTTTTCTTAAATTAGGGTTTATGCATCAAATTATGGATTTTTAAAATTGATGAGTTATAGAATTAATTTTGTAAAATTAAGATTAGGGTTAGGATTAGGGTGTAAAATTCGACCGGAAAACAGCTTCAATTTCAAATTCTGAGTCGGTCAATGGTGGTCAACGACTGTTGACAGATGAATTTCGCGGTCAAAATTTGCTGGAATGGGCAGAAAATGCCGCCCATTCCGGCGAGCGCCTGGCCCCAATGATTTGGGGCCAGGCAGGCCAGGCGGCCATAGGCCGCCAAGCCTAAACGCGCCGCCTAGGCGGCGCGTTTTAGAACAGTGGTTTTGATGAAAAAGCACATAGTATCCCAATGAAACTCAATTCCGAAAACCATGGAGCCAAATTACTTGTTTCAGAGAGATCCTGGTCGTTTAAGAAATTGAGAGCATAGCGTACGCCAGCCCCGAGTTTCTAGCAATCAAGCGAGTGGCAAGGATGACCTGGTTGCATGTTAAGGATAATTCAAGAGTCAATACAAGCATTCTCTACCATACCAAATTGACATGACCATAGTTATTACAGGCGCACATTGAGGCGCGGCCGAGAGCCTCGCTACGCCTATTTGGCGAGGCATGTTGGAATACCTAATTGAATCTCTTTTTTTAATTAAAAACATGAAATAATAATAACCCATGTTAGATAACTGTTAATTTTACTTATTGAGTTGAAATTTATAGGAAAAATGTAATAAATACAATTTATAAGAATTATTCTAACTGAGAAATTAACATAAAAGCTAAAAAATATGTAGTGTGCACCATGCGCCTCACTTCGATCAGGCGTGCACTTGATCTTGCGCCTTGGCATAGGCTCCAGGAGGACCTTGGCGTTTCGATGAGCCTTGTGCCTTTAACAACTATGGACATGACAAGAAATCAATAAACTGCTACAACTCATAGAGGAAAAGGCATTGTATGCCGTTGCTATTAACAACAATTTTATATTTCCAGTAATCAGTATAAGAAATGAACATGTAAACACAGGCTTGTACTTAGAGACAGCTCTAGTATACAAATGACTAATTATTTTGAGTAGTTGGCTTGATCCTTTTCACTCAAAAGCTTTGAATCAAAACAAAAATACATGATTAGATTTATAGGAATCCTGATATAAAAAGTTCATTGTCTGCATGAATAAGCAACAAAGTCAGCAGAGCATGAGTCCCCTTGGGCACTAATCCAAGAGTACTTTGAGTAATTAATCCTTACCACTGGACACCTAGAATCAATAAACCCATTTTCCAACAACAATATAAGTTAGATTTGAAACTCCAAATCCAGAGAAAAGTGAAAAAAAAAACTAATTATTTTGTGAGAATTTTTGCAATCGAATGTTACGAGAAGTATGCAAATCCCATAAAATAATTGTAAGATGCATATTTCAGCTAAAATTTAAGTTTGACTATGAGCTTTGTTTTATTCATACTTCTTGACAGCATGAAACAAAACAAAAAATCTGCAAAACCCGAACTACATTTAAATCTATACATTAAATGAGAGTATTTCACAATTCGGATTAAGATGCAGTCATTGTGGGTGGGGTGGGTTGGGTGTGGGGGTGTGTGTGTGTGGGGGCATACCTTGAAAGATAAAACTACACCAGGTTTCAAAACAACTCCTGCCTTCAGTATCACACCATCACAAACTATCACATGTCTTAGCTCACAGCCATCTTCAATGATGACATTATCCCATATGTAGGAACCATCTATTAGTACATTAGATCCAATAGTACAACCTTCCCCAATAACTGAATCCAAAATTTTAGTGTTGCATCCAATCTTGGTGCCATATCCAATAACAGTAAATGGACCAACATGTGCAGAACGTGATTGTTCTATTTCTGAATTAAATGAAGTGAAACAACCACAGTTAGTGGAAATTTCTATAGATATCAAACAAAACATAATAATATTGAAAGACAAACTACATATAAGAAATAAGAGTGGTAATGGATTTTCTCCAATGAAATATGTGAAACATGCCCTAATTTAATCACAAACTTACCCGATGCTCGATACATTCCCTGTCTCTCAAGTTTAACAGCACGATTTCCGGAGAACTTTAAGTCAGGAACATAAGGATATGTCCACCTCTGAATTATGTCTTTGCTTACAATATAATAGCTTCGATAGTTATCAATCCTAGAAGCATAACTTGAGAGGATTCCATGAGTGAATATTTTGTAGCCCATAATCTGAGAGCATGAACAGTTGAATCACAAAATGAGAAAGGACAAGTACGAACAGAAACATATTCATCCGAGAGCAGATCTTAATGAAACATCCAAACATATATAACGTAGAAGAACACTAGTAAAACAAATTTTAAAGCCAAGAAAAAACCAAGTAGAAGAAGAAGCTATACTACTGATATTTTTAAATCTGAATCTCTCTTAAATTGCATCATGTAAACATGCTAAATAGATAGGAGAGAATCCATGAATTGCCTATTGTTCACGGTTAGATGCAATACAATGCATCCTTTAACCATTTCAAGGTCCATAGACATTTACATATATAGGAATATATATTTATTTTTCTCAGATAATATACAGAACAATGCATATTCATCCTGCTGCTTCAGCTAAATCATGTCGAGAAAACTCCCAACATGAGCTAAAGTTCAAGCAAGAAAAAAATATGCATAATAAAGGCATTTCAATTTCAAAGTTTTGCAAATTCATTAGGAAGAAGAAGAAATACTCAAGTGTACGTGCAGTTGACAAGAAATACAGGATACATTTCAAAGTTTGAGCGGATGGTCATGAATCACTTGTGACTTGCCTCATGAGTCATGACCACTGTCACATATAATGTGAGCATGTAAGTGTGTAATTGAATATTGTTTACAGTGTTTCAAGATACGGTGAAAGGCGCCGCCTCAAGGCCCCGCGTCGTCGCCTCTTGGCGCCGCGTCTTTCAGTTTTCAGATTTTCGCTGCTTCATGCCGAGTGAGGCGGCACGAGGCGGCCGCCTCACTCATAGCGCCTGTTTTTTTTTCGATTTTTGCCTTCAAAACGATGACGTTTTTGGGGCTCCAACACGTCGTCATTTGGTCGATTTCATTTCGTCTCTAAGGCTCGAAGCTAACCCTCTCGTCGACGAAGATAGCCCATTTCGTTTCGTCTCTCTCTCGGCTCTGTCGTCTGCATCTCTCTCTCTCGGCTCTGTCCTCTGCGTCTCTCTCTCTCGGCTCTGTCGTCTGCATCTCTCTCTCTCTCGGCTCTGTCCTCTGCGTCTCTCTCTCTCGGCTCTGTCCTCTTCGTCTATCTCGGCTCTGTCGTCTGCGTCTCTCTCAGCTCTGTCGTCCTGTTTCAATTTCTTCATCAATTGGTAAGCTCTCTCCCTGGTAAGCACTCTGGTTTCAATTTATTCATCAATTGCTTTCTTTCATGTGCGGCTCTGTTTAATCAATTCTTTAATTTCATGCGCGTCTCTCTCATGATTTAGGTTTTAATTTAACTGTTTTGACGAAGTAGAAAATGAAGAATTATGCTGAAATTATGATTTTAATTTTTTTTTTCTGATTTTCGAATCGAGGCGCCCTCCTCGCCGCCTCGAGGCGTTATCCGTATTTTAAAATATTGATTGTTTACCCTAATTTTTTTTTTCCTGGTCCACTTTCTTTCAGCAAAGATAAAAAGGCATATAAAAGCAAGTATACACTCATAAAAGTACTTAAAATAGCGTACTGAAAAGACAGAGAAACTAATACCCACATCATCAAGAAGCAACCCCTTAACAAAATGACGGCGAAGATGTTGATAGTCAAAATTATCTGTGAAAAGACTGAGCACTTCTGGAGAACAAATGTCAATATAGCAATCCTGCATAATAAAAATATTGTGAAGTAAATATTTCAAGCATATTGAATCATCCCTAGAACCCACAATGTGGGAAGCCTCGTGCGTTACGCTATCCTTTTTTAAATATTTCAAGTCATAAGAACAATTTTTGCACACAGTAAGAACTTATGCCCATCAGATCATTCCAATATTACTTAAAATTACTCCATTTGCAATCAGAACAAGAATTGCATTAACCCATGCCAAAAAATGTGACAAACAATGTAATGAGTAAATCTGAGGTGTAAATGGAGAGATTGGAGGCAAGAGACAAGGGATGAACCTGCTTGTCATTGTGCAGAGAAACGGAAGGATTTTCGGCTAGCAACATTTTATCAAGACAAATAGTCCCCTTTGAATGGTCTGCCTTATCCCCATAATATAGTAGCTGCTTTGTATTAGGATCTATTGCCATAAAAAGCTCATCGGTACCAAGTCTAGACTGATGAGTGATCGGAGAAGGTTTTGATTGTTTAATAATCATGGTCATTATGGCATTATTATCTTTCTTCTTTCTCTCTTTATGTTCCTGCAGTGCCTGTGTCAGCGACATGTTGCTTACAGTATCTCCACCAATGAGAACAAAATCTCCATTTATCTTAAAAGACAAGACAACCAAAAATTTTATTAAGCTTGAAGTGTGAGTATTTGACATGCTTCAAAAACTGTAATCCTCAGCAAGTGGTGATATATACTTACCACATTACGCTCATAAATAAAGCGCAAAGCATCCCCAGCACTGATAGAATTGTGAGACTCTATTGTGCTGACTGTAAAATTAGGTCGGGAAAACCACTCAGAATCCTCCAAATAATCAATGACTTGCTTAGAGTGAGCACAGCAGAAGACAAAAACCTCTGCAACTCCTGCAGATTCTGTTGGATAATATGACCCATAGCGTCACTATTTGTACAGATCACGGTGTTGTTGTACAAATTAACTATGTGACAAGGAAATTACACTCTCATCATTTGTGATTAAATCACCATAAATGTATAAATGAAGAGAGGTCCATATGATTAGTTCCTGGATTGAGATGATATGAGACAGTATCAATCCCCGAAGGATTAATCATTAAATATCCTTAGCCGGAGTATTATCGAGACAGGACATCGATAATGCGGAATAGGCTAGTATTGCACTTGTGTGCGTTGTGAGGGCACAACGGCATAGTTCTCATATATATAAGTATTGGATACTTATGCAAGTGCGATAGGAGGTCGTGTTTCACCGATGGTACGGGAAACAGCTTCGCTCTGGATAGACCCCTCGGAATCCCATTGGTATTATGACTATGTGTCTATGGGAGGCCGAAATCAGGGTAGGTGTGTATAGTCTTAACCTGAGACTTGCATCGCTAATACTTACGATAATCGATAGACTTTAGTCTTGGTGGTACAGGGCTTTAACCGGTTCTGCGTACACCACTTCTGGGTTTATCAGAGAGTCGTAGTGTATTGGGTGTGATGTCAAGACGGAAGTATCACTTCAGTCATATTGGAGATGATGTCACGCAGGATACGGTACTAGTGCTCTTAAGTGTTGCGCAACCATCGGGATGTTATGACTAGGTCATGCATATCCGATTATAGAGACTAGTTACCAGACATCCGACATGTGCTTCGGACGGGGCAGACACTTATCCAGCCCCAGCCCTAGCATGTGACTATCTGATACTGGGCCGATATACACAATACTACGGTATACTACGCTTGATACAGATCTATATATTCCTGTAAGAATATTTCTGGAGAATTGGGTAGGCATGGCGCTTTGCTAGAAGCCAACCTTGTCTTGTAAATCGGTATAAACGTAGTACGAGGTACTTACATGTTCTGATAATCCGAATACCGTATTTACTGCCAACATATCCGGAGATCTCATGGGTCGCTTCCTGAAGATTCACCGATGATGTATAACTCGCACTTTAATTAATCTGGGATTAATTAGAAGAGAGAGAAAATTAATCTGGGATTAATTGCGGAGATATTTTATCCGGGATAAAATATTAATTAAAGAGAGAGAACGATTAATTTGGAATTAATCGATAAAATAATATATTCGATATATTATAAGAAATTGGATTTCGACGCGGAATTAAAATTAGATTTTAGTTCGGGCGAACGAATTAATTTAGAATTAATTCGTTAGCGACGTGAATAGTGATTTCGCTAGGCGTAATCATTTAATTACGACGCGACGGAAAATTCGTTAATTTGGAATTAGCGAACCCGAGCCGAGAGTGATTGCGAGCGCATTCGCATTTCGAATTCGAGCGCGGCACGCAAGTCACATCAAGCGTCAAATCGTTAGTCACATCATGCGTCAAATCAATTGTCACTTTGAGTGATGTGACTTGACAACATGTCACTTTATTAAAGTGATGTGATGTGACTTAAAGTTAAAAGTAGAAATGATGAAAAACATTAATAGACTTTTGCTTTTTAAACTTTTGATATATGAAAAATGATTTATATATTTGTTTTTGTTTTTGGAAAATAAAAAAAATAAATATATAAACCAAATATCATTTTCTCTCTCTCACTCACCACTCACGGTCTCCTCCTTTTCCCTCTCTTTTCATCTTCTTCTCCTTCACGGCTTCAAGCCGATTTTCTTCTCTAAATCTTTTGGTTAGACCGAAATTTTGATAAGCAAATTGAAGATGAGTAGTGCTAGCACACACATGGGTTATATTATGGTGATAGGGAAACGAATTTGTGAGCTTGGAAAGCTTGAAGCTTGAAGCTTCAATGGAGTCTTCAATGGCCGAACATGGAGGAGGCAAACCAGTCCCCAACCGAGCAGCCCACTGCTTGAAGAAGCCACTGCCGAGCATGGAGAGAGGCAGAAAACGCATCTTCTTTGTTGCATCTCAAACCGTTCAATGTGAGTTATGTTTCCGCCTTACTCCTTTGATGTGTTCATACTCGTTTCTATGCATGATTTATGATCCTTGGGACTTGATTGAAACTCAACAGATTCCAGCCATGCCAATGTGTAATTTATCATCGGAACGTTCACTAACGGTAACAATACCTTCAAAAACAAATTCAACAAACTGTTAACATTATTGTCTAAAAAATCTGATCAAACCTAATAACAAAGAACAAGAGGGCAACCCCACATACATAATTGAAGCAGCACAAGATATAAATAAAACATACAGGGAGAGTGAGAGTACTAACCTTGGGGCGTTCAAGAGTGATAGGTCGAAATTTTGTAGTGAAACTATCAGCTAAGAGAATTGCTTGCAATGGCTGACAAGCCAAATCATCTGGCTCCTCTGAGACCCTACCTACTCCCGAACCCTTCTTCTGTACACCCATCTTTTTGTTTTGTTTTGTTTTCTCCTCCTCCTTCCTTCTGCTGCTTTAGGTGGTTTAACAAGAAGCTATCGCTATCAGTCGAGATGAAACAAACCAAACAAGTTTAACGTAGGAAGAAATTTGTGTAAAACCCTCCTAGGTTGAAACGTTACGGACCGGGCTTTCTCAGATGGCAAAACTCGGGTTTGGCCGGGTCGATTGACGTATTGGTTAGTGAACCAATATGAAACCGGGATAGCAAACTCACTCATATTGTCAATTCTCAGTCACACTTGTAACCTCAATCACTTTAATTATCTCAATCACATTATTGATGTTCAGTCATATTACTGACCTTAAATTACATTGTCAAACCTCAATTATATTTAACACAATCATAATTATAACATCAGTTACATTACCGACCCTCAGTCACAATTATTACCTCAATCACATTCCTGACCCTCAATCATATTGATCACAGTCACAATTATGACATTAGGCATGATGGCAAACTTCAGTCACATTAATTATCTCAATCACTTTACCAACCTTTAGTCACATTATCGATCATTTGGAACATTGAGCACAATCATATTTGTGACCTCAATCACATTATGACTGTAATGTTTTTACATACAATCATAAAATGACTGTCAATTAGGAGTATATCTGAGTGTCTATTTATTTATGCACAGTTACAATGAGATTATAATTGGTTTATCCGCATACAAAAAGCCAAAGAGAAATTAATATTTAGTGTGTATTTAAAATAAAAAAAAAACAAATGCTTTCAAAATGCAGTGTCCAAAAGAGAGATAATGGGTTAAAATGTATTTAAGCTTATATACTCTTATTTAAAAGGAAAAAAAATCAAGTTATTGTTTAAGCTTATTACGTGAACATTAACTAGAAGTGTTTTTTTTTAACTCTATAAAGGTAAAAGTGAGAAAAAAATGGTCAAACCTCTTATTAGTTAAAAAATGACTAAAGGGTAATAAAAATAATTAAAGATTAATACAACTTGAAATCTTATGATTAAATAATAAATAAGTTAATAGGTAGAATTTTTCATAATAAGTTATGAGAAATATGGTTTTTTAATAAATTTCTAAATACATAATTGAGACATAAATAGATACAACAAATCTAGGGAGTATTTCTATGATATAAGAATATATGACTGGCATGGTATTATCAATTAATAAACATATGACATATATAGTATTTTAATACACGTGATAAAATTTTATTATATTATTATATAAGTGATGTGGTGTTATATTGCATTCTAGAATATTTTCTCACATACTCATTTTAATAAGTTGAGAATATAGATAAAAGAAGGGAAAACACATATTTCAATTAATTTTTTTTTTCTTAAATCCTAATTTACCCTTCTTAAGGCCCACCCTAAGCCCCACCTAACCTTTTGGTGGGCTCCAATCCAGGGATCACTCCCACCCTTAGGGTGGCTCCACGTAAGGCCCACACCCAAACATACATATTTTTTTTAAAATGAGACCTTATTAGGATCTTGATCCTATGTTCTCACTCTTATAATGGAACATAGGTACTAGAAAGGTTCCCCTCTATTTTTTTTTTAAAAAAACACAATTTTTAATGCCTTGATATTGATATTAAATCATATTATTAGCACCTTTTTTTATTGGCATGTGTCCGTGACAAAACAAGTTCAATTGAGTTGTAATTTTTCTTGAAGATCTTTGTACAATTGGACTGTTTTCTGGCTGCTGTGCATCAGACATACGTTCGTGGTGCGTTCGTTGCAGTGTTCGAACGGTTGGCGTAAGTGTCACGTTCTCTATTGGGTTCGAACGGGCGCATTCCAGAGAGCAAACGTTCGAGGCACGTTCTTGTGGGGTTCGAACGGGAGCATTCCAGAGAGCTCACGTTCGTTGTGCGTTCGATTGGCGTTCGAACGAGTCTTCACAGAAAGGGCGCGTTCGTGTAGCGTTCTAGTAAGCGTTCGAACGTGACTGCGATCTGAACGCGTTTTTGGCCTGCAAAACCCTAGTTTTTCACCCTACCTATAAATATAACCCTTAGCCGCCATTATAGGTAGTTGAAGCATATTTCCCTTGAACCAAATACTCTCAAAGCTTTCAACTCTCTTTGATTTCACCTTGAAGACTCTTTGAATCTCATGTATTCTTTGTTAATGGTGAAATCCATTTTTTGATAAACCTTCAACACAACTTAACCCAAATTCTCTAATCCTTTAGAGTTCTTTAGGAGGAAGTTTGGTAGTTGGAGTTCCGGCGTCATTGGTGATATAATCTACTCAGAGACTTCAGAGGTTCTGAAGAAAACCGTGGGTCGCGGGCTTGAGGAGTTGCCTTGAGTTCTTGCAGTATTGAGGTACTTGAGTCGGTGGAGTTGCCACCATAGGTCTTGACCATCGCTGTAAGTTTTTCTCTATATAGTGGATTCGGGTGGTAGCCTATACCCGGAGTGGTTTTTTACTCGGAAGAGTTTTCCACTTCGTCACCAAAATCATTGTGTTGAATTTTGTGTAATTGATTTTATTTGCTGATTGATTTATTGTTATTGTTTTTATATTTGCAGCATATTTTAATTGTTGGATTTTGTGGTTGCCTGTTGTAATTCCATTAGCAGCAGTAATCAGGACTTGTCCTGCTTATTGTATTTAAATTCCGAATAGGGTCAGAACCTAGGATAACCCCGAATTTTCAATTGGTATCAGAGCCTGAACTCGATCCTTGACCCATTAGCTATGGAGCGTAGTCAACCCTTGAATTGTCCGCCATTTTTTGATGGCATAGAATATTTACATTGGAAGGTTCGCATGAAGGCGTTCCTTAAGTCCTTAGATGAGAGGGTCTGGATGACTGTTGAACACGGGTGGAAACCTCCCGTTGTTATTGTTGATTGGGTATCTTCCTCTAAAGATAAATTGACCTGGACCAAGGACGAATTTGATGCTAGCAATAGGAACAACAAGGCTGTTAATGTCATACATGGGTGTGTGTTCTGCTGAGTTTATGAGAATCTCAATGTGTGAGATAGCCAAGGATGCTTGGGACATCCTGCAGATTGTGCATGAGGGCACATTGTCTGTTAAAAATAATAGACTCCAGGATTTAGCTACTAGGTTTGAGCTCGCCAGAATGAAAGAAGATGAAACATTTGATGAGTTTTATGCTGAGATTAACGATATTGTTAACTCTAGTTTTAACCTAGGTGAGACTATTCCTACCAGTAGGATAGTTAGGAAAATCCTGAGATCCCTACCTGATAAGTTCCTACCCAAAATCACCGCCATCGAGGAAAGCAATGACCTCGATCAGCTTAATTTAGATGAACTCGTAGGAAAGCTGCAGGTTTATGAGAAAAAGCTTCCTGGTTTTAGAGAGCCAAAAACGTTTGCGATGAAAATCACTAAGAAAGTTGTGCATGATTCGTTTAGTGATGATGATACCATCACAGATCATGATTTGGCCTTGTTTGCAAAGAAGTTTAAGAAATTTCTTAAACTTAAGAAGAGTGGCCATAACAGCAATAGAGATAGGGAGGTTATGCCTAGAGACAGTAGGCATAGCCGAAAAGAGTCTAGAGAGGATAGGGGTAGTAGATCCCGTGATGTCCAATGCCATGAGTGTGAAGGCTATGGGCATATTCGACCAGAGTGCCCTACATATCTCAGAGCTAAAGGCAAGAAAGCCATGGCTGCCTCCTAGTGATTCAGAAGGGGTTATTCTTCTGATGAGTCTCCTAAAGGCAAGAAAAATTTATTGTCTTTACTGCTAGTGTGACTGGTGAGAGAGAGATTGTGGTTAATGATGATGATTCAGAAGTATCTCTTGATGAGTCTGTAGATGAGGAAGTCTTCAGGTAGCTTATGTTGAACTGTTTAATGAGAGTTTAGCTATTAAGAAGACTAACATATAAAGGTCAATAAAAGGCTGAAAGCTGTTGAGCTAGAAAAGAATGAAGCTCAAGCCAAATTTGAGCAAAGCCTTTTGATGCTTGATACCTGGAGAAGAGGAATATGGGTCTAATTGATAAGGTCCTAGCTTTAGAGACTGAACTTGAAGATACTAGAACCCAGTTGTTTGTATTTTCTAGTGAGAATAAAAATGTGGACCGTATGTTAGGAATTATTTCTGAGCCTAACTGTGATAAGGCTTCTTCTTCCAAAGTTGTGCCTGTAACAGCTAAACATGACTTAGGTAAGAAGCATGTTGAGTGTAGTCATCTGATTCCTCCATTTGTTCCTCGTCCTGTGACCCAACCTCGATCTAGAGGTGTTGTGGGTAAACCTCGCTCTCGTCCGAGGTTTGTGCCTGTGTGCCACCACTGTGGCAAGGCTGGACATATTAGGCCTAAGTGTTTCATATTGCACAAGCAAAAGAGAAGGCCTAAGAGTGTGTCTCCTAGATTTGATTCGTCAAATCTAATGTCTCAAGTTTCTGCACTAACCAAACAAGCTCAATTCTTGAGTGAGAAACTTGCTTTGTTGTCTGGGAACTCTCATGTGGAAGAGGCTCCTAGAAAGGTTTGGGTGAAGAAGCAAGATGAATTCCCATCTTCTTCTGCGTGTCCTGATGGACATGATGAGAGTGCACTTCGGTGTAACTCTGCTTAAAAGATGCATTTTTATTTTCCCATTGCATGTGTGTGTACGTGTGTTTTATTTTTTTACACGTTTGTTTTATTTTCACAGCATATGGGTGTGTGTGTGTGTTTTGTTTTTGTTATATGTCCCTTGGTATATAGGATGGAAACCCAGACATAAATTTCATAGCCGATTCCGAATGGACGGTAGTATGATCTGCACTCGGGATACAACTCCACGTACCATTGGATGTTTTACAAGCTGTTTTGTGTCTTTATTTTTTTTGTGCTTTAAAACTGAAAAATCAAAAAAAAATTATATATTTTGAAAAAGACCAAAAATATTTTTATGGCTTGTTAGAGCATGAATAGCATGTGCATGTGATCCTGGTATGTAGGATATATGATTATGCATGTATGATATGCTGTTATTTTTCTTGATGCTCTATATGCATAAGTGTGTGTGATAAAAACCTTTGGTATATCATGTGCTTGCACCTCACATACATGTTTTTATTTTATCAAGGCTTGGTCGCATGTATGAGTTTTTGGACTGGCAATCTAATTTCTACCATACTTTGTTTACTGAATAGTGTGACCTTTGACTAGTTGACCTTGCTATCCCCTTGTGCAAAGTAAAAAGAAATAAATTTAAAAAAAATGAGACTCAAGTGCAAAAGAGCCAAAATGGCCAAATTCAAAAGATAAGGGCAAAAACCTTCACTCGAAAGAGTTGTTAAATATGAGCTCATGATATTTGTGGGGTAAACAATATAGCATGCAACCGATGTTGCTTATTTTCAGGTCCTAGTGGTGCTGGGTTTGAACATCTATTTTGTGGCCTTGGTTTGTTTAGAGATGGATTTCTTTGGCTGTGTCCAGCTCATAAAATAAGGTCTTAAGCCTTGATTCGTTGTGCACTTTATTTTTCACGCAAGTGCTTGATATGCTTTGGTGTTTATGTCATATGCATAAGTGTTTTATTTAGCCACTTTTAAAATGATGCATATTGTTTCATGTCAGAAACAGCTGAATACTGACTGGGTATCATTGTGTCAGCTTTACATGCTGTTTCAGTCAGTTTTTGACAGGATTTTTATTTATCTCAGTATGTGCCTGTGTGTGCTTCATGTTATTGCATACCATTTTTTTTTTGTTCTTTACTGTGCACCTTTCTGAGTTTTTGGATTGCTTCCCGTTTTTTTTTTGCTAGCTTTATGTGCCTGTTAGTGAGGGGGAGTCATTCCTGTTTGTTTATGCTCTTGCATGTGTTTTCTCATGTTCTCCTGTTATTTTTCTTGTTTTTTTATCCTTTGTCATTTCGTGACAAAAATGGGGAGAGTAATATATTAAGGGGGAGAGCCTTAATATATAGGAGGGAGCCGTAGAATATCCTTTATATATCTCCGTTTTAAGGGGAGTTAAGATTAAGGGGGAGAAGGATTTCTATTTGTACATGTATGAGATTTTTACCTGCTTTATGGTTTACTTGATTATCTCAATGCTTTTCACAGTATATTGTTGTTTGTAGATGTTTCAGGTAGCAGGTATGTTGCTCAGTGGCATTAATTTCAAGACTACTTTGTTAGGTGTTAGATCGAGTCCATTTGTAATAAGTCACTGTTTTGATGGTTGACAGTTGACTACTTGCTTTTTGGGTCTATTACCGTAGTCTTTGTATTAGGTAGTGTTTTGTCACGGAATGCCAAAGGGGGAGATTGTTAGCACATTTTTTATTGGCATGTGTCCGTGACAAACCAAGTTCAATTGAGTTGTAATCTTTCTTGAAGATCTTTGTGCAATTGGACTGTTTTCTGGCTGCTGTGCATCAGACATACGTTCGTGGTGCGTTCGTTGTAGTGTTTGAACGGTTGGCGTTAGTGTCACGTTCTCTATTGGGTTCGAACGGGCGCATTCCAGAGAGCAAACGTTCGAGGCACGTTCTTGTGGGGTTCGAACGGGAGCATTCCAGAGAGCTCACGTTCGTTGTGCGTTCGATTGGCGTTCGAACGAGTCTTCACAGAAAAGGGCGCGTTCGTGTAGCGTTCTAGTAAGCGTTCGAACGCGACTGCGATCTGAACGCATTTTTGGCCTGCAAAACCCTAGTTTTTCACCCTACCTATAAATATAACCCTTAGCCGCCATTATAGGTAGTTGAAGCATATTTCCCTTGAACCAAATACTCTCAAAGCTTTCAACTCTCTTTGATTTCACCTTGAAGACTCTTTGATTCTCATGTCTTCTTTGTTAATGGTGAAATCCATTCTTTGATAAACCTTCAACACAACTTAACCCAAATTCCCTAATCCTTTAGAGTTCTTTAGGAGGAAGTTTGGTAGTCGGAGTTTCGGCGTCATTGGTGATATAATCTACTCAGAGACTTAAGAGGTTCTGAAGAAAACCGTTGGTCGCGGGCTTGAGGAGTTGCCTTGAGTTCTTGCAGTATTGAGGTACTTGAGTCGGTGGAGTTGCCACCATAGGTCTTGACCATCGCTGTAAGTTTTCTCTATATAGTGGATTCGGGTGGTAGCCTATACCCGGAGTGGTTTTTTACTCGGAAGAGTTTTCCACTTCGTCACCAAAATCATTGTGTTGAATTTTGTGTGATTGATTTTATTTGCTGCTTGATTTATTGTTATTTTTTTTTATATTTGCAGCATATTTTAATTGTTGGATTTTGTGGTTGCCTGTTGTAATTCCATTAGCAGCAGTAATCAGGACTTGTCCTGCTTATTGTATTTAAATTCCGCAAAGGGTCAGAACCTAGGATAACCCCGAATTTTCACATATAACTCAGATCACACTTTCTTAAGATGAGGATGTCCTCACGTAAATTCATTCTCCATCATCTACTTTCATTTTCATTTATAATCAAGTCTCCCTAGATTTTTTTTGAATAATGTTGATGCTCACTTTTGGTTAGTTGTATGGTAGACACCAAACACCATGTACGATCTTTCTTTGTCCATACATTATAGTATCTTTGGACGTGGAGATGCACAATTTTGTTTGAGAAAATCAGACCTCATATTTGTAATACTGCTACCATGATCATAAGAAATGTCGTGAATGAAGTGAAATGGTCATTTCAGAAACAACCAGTCCCAATAGATGGATTCACACAAGATGACTGCCTCTTCATCTTGGATACTGGAAACTCAATATTGATGGGGTTGTAATAAGAATGGTTTTGAGGCTGCTGGCGGGGTTGTAAGAGATTCTAGTGGCTCATGGATTATGGGATTCTCTATTAAATTAGGTTTTGGTTATGTTATTCAAGCCGAGTTATGGGGGCTATTATATGGGCTTTAAATATGCCTTGAGATGGGATGCAATTCTCTTATTGTGGAAATGGATTCAAAATAATGTGTGCACTTGATAAACAGTATGATTCTGCAGACCCATCCTATGTTTAATTTAGTTAAATCATGTAAGGATATTATTGCCAGAGTTTGGGAGTGCTCAGTGACTCACATCTATAGAGAAACCAATGTTATTTCGGATTGCCTTGTCCATCTTAGTTATCTTGGAAGCTGGGGAATGGCATGGTTTGATCACCCACCAACACAAGTTCATGACGAGTTAATTCGAGAATACTCTTTTTGATTTTCGTTGTCATGTGCTGTTTTAGCAACCTCTTTTGTACCCAAAAAAATAAGAATGTGATGGGATTGGGGCTATTTGTTCTAACTATGAGTCCAAGATGTAAAATAAAGACAAAAGCCGTTATAAAGAGACGTTGAGGTTCAACTAACGATGGCAATCCAACGGTTAAGTTAACAAGGTTGAAGATGTAGAGTATAGTAATGAAGCTCGTGAGGTTGAGGATGAGTAATTGTTTCTTATCCTTTTTGGAAAATTTCACTTGACCTTTATATATAAGTGTCCATGATGACATCTTGATCATTTTTGACACGTGGCCAACCTGAATTGGTTGTTTCCCTTATCAAGTAAGGATATTTTAAAGAATTTACTTCACCACATGATTTCATGGAAAAATGATCTGATGCAAACTCTTACGAATGGAACCCTAAAACTAAAGATCAAGTTGTAATACACACCCAAATATTTCGATTTGGATTGGGTGGATTACTTTACACCTCATGAAATCCCGTTCTAAAAACCTAGTGATAAAAAGAACATTAAACCCATTGAAAACTCATTCCACTAACCCTTAGTCTAGTGAAGAACGCCACAAAAGTTGATGGAAAATCTTTAATAAGTCCAAGGAAAATAATTTAATTAAGAAGTTGTTAACAAATAAAGTTCATGCTCTTTTTATAGGTGGCTAACCTAATCTACCAATGATAAGGAAACCTTAATACTAATCACAAATTTAAGACTTTGTGACATTAACCTTAGCAGATTAAATAGATTAGTTAAAACCGGATCTTTAAGTAAGTTAAAGATTGGCACCTTACCAATATGTGAATCTTATCTAGAAGGAAAAATTACCAAAAGACCTTTTATTAGAAAAAACTTAGAGCCAAATAACCACTAGAGCTTATACATTTGGACGTTCACGATCCTATTAATGTTAGAGTAATGGGTGGTTATGAATATTTTGTCACATTCAATGATGATTATTTAAGATAAGGCTTTGTTTACCTGATGCAGCGGAAGTTCGAAATTATTAAAAATGTTAAAAAAATTTCGAGATAAAGTTGAAAACCAATTAGGTAAAATAATTAAAACTCTTCGATATGATAGATGATGTAAGTATATCAATAATGAGTTTGATGATTACTTGATTTAGCATGTGATCTTATCCTAACTCACTGCCCATGTAATGCCACAACATAATGATGTCTTAGAAAGAATAAATCGAACCATATTTGACATGATGTGATCTATGTTTAGTATCTCGTTATTGCCTAATTCCTTTTGGAGATATGCATTGCAAACTATAATGTATATTTTGAATGTAGGATACCCCAAAGAAACTATGGATGGGTTCTTTTATAGCCTTGAAGAAAATATAGTATTTGTATAGACAAACGATATATTTATTATAGACAAGTATATTTAAGAATTCAAACCTCACAGTAAAATAATACTCGAGGAGTTACTTCCTGGTTTGACCAACACAGCGTCAATAATAGTTGTTGACAAAGACAGTGTACTGACTATGTCTGATAGTCAGATAGTTCCTAATCGAAATGATCTATCGCTTAGAATAAATATGAGGGTTATACGAAAACCAGACCGTTACTTAGGTCTATGAGAGACACAAGTTATCATCTCCAATGACGGTGTAGATGATCCAATGTCATATAAACATGCAATGGATGATTCTGATAAGGAAGAATAGCTTAAAGCCAAAGATGTAGAGATGTAGTCCATGTACTCTAACTCAGTCTGGCAACTTGTAGATCTTTCAAATAGAATAATCCATTTGGATGCAAACTGATATGTAAGCTTAAAAGAGGATTGGATGGGAAGGTTTAAACCTCAAAGCAAGGCTAATGGTCAATGATTATATCGAAAAAAAATGAGTTAAATATGAGGAAACTTTCTCTCTGATAGCTATGTTTAAGTCCATTCGAATCATACTCTCCATTATCGCATATTTGAACTATGAGATATGACATATAGATGTCAAGACTGCATTCTATAATAGTAGTCTTGATGAGAATATCTATATAATACAACCAAATGGATTCGTGTCCCAAGGTCAAAGCAATAGGTTTGCAAGCTGTAAAGGTCTATTTATGGACTAAAATAAACATCTCGATCTTGGAATATAAGGTTTGATACGGCGATCAAATCTTATAGTTTTGAGTAGAACGTTGATGAGCCTTGTGTATATAAACACATCATCAATAAGAACATATTTTCCTCGTATGTTATGTTAATGACATTTAACTCATCGAAAATGATGTTAAAATATTATAAGCCGTAAAGGACTGACTAGTTAACCAACTCCAAATGAAGGACTTGGGAGAGACATGTTATGTTCTTAGGATTCAAATCATTCATATACTTATTTAAGATTTTACAAATTATAAACTAATAGAAATACTCTATATTACTTATGTAATCTCAAACTTAGTATATGTATGACATATACATGAGGATTTGAGTTTGAGATCAGTAATCTTAGATAGTTCGTAGAGATTAAAAAAATGGGATACTTTGTTTGTAGTTTATCTACAGTTATGATCCATTTAGTATTTGATACGACAATGAAATCCTAAATCTTTCGAGTAATGACAAATAAATAGAGGTGTCTTGTATAATGTGATTGTACATGACTGAATCATGATACATATAAAATTCTTTTGAAGATCCATTAATAAATAAAGTCATATATATCTAAATGATGATCATATATGTGTTGATCTTAATCCTGAATGTTCTATGAACTTATGCTAATTGGCTAGCCGATTAGATTTGATTGATTAATCGACTGAGGTGTAAATGCTACTAGATCATACACAAGCGATTGATTAATCGATTGCATCGAATCGTTTAACATATTAACTTCTGACCTGGTTGTGGTTTTACTTAAATATGAATGGAAACTTATGGTTTTTTTGTCCTAGGGTTATATAAAAGTGGTAGCTGTGGTCTGGGGATGTTTTTGGCTTTTTAAAATATCCAAAATTCAATTAATATCATTTCTATAATGATCGTTCATTAATTTTGAAGATCTCTTACCAACTTTATGCAAACCCTACCTATATATAAACTGTAACACCCCGCCAGAGGCAGTATGCTACCGGCAGGAGATATGATTAACTCATCTCCCTAAGCCTCCAAATTTACAGAAAAACAGACATGATGTACCCTAAAACTGGATAACATGGATCACAATCCAGCATCAAATGAAACATAAAGAAGAAATCAAATATACAAAATGACCTCAGGTCCACACAAAACATATCAAGCTCAAAATCAACATCAAGGGCTTCATGCCCACAACATCAATCAACACTTAACGGCTCTGTGCCCACAACATCATATGCAATCAAAACTTTTACTTAATAAATACAAAACAACGTGCTCATCATGACGAACAATATAATATGTGCTCATCTGTCAAAACAAATGGCAAAGCGTCATCAAAATCACGACTTACGGAATTCTCAACTTAACTATAGTAAAATTATGAATCTTTCCGGGACAACTAGATCAAGTCTGATCTCAATGATTTCTGTTCCATTAATCTTAAAACATCATTACAACCTAATTTATGCTACCAGTTAATTTAAATCCTCAATTTACGTATTTTTGGAAAATATTCCTAAAACGTTTCCGCAAACGCTATGAAAGAGTCATGAACCCTCCGAACCTACCCGGATTTATCTAAATATTATCGTATTATCATATATATCTCATAACTATCATTATAATAAAAAACACATCAATACACGCAAAACCAACTTTTATGGAAACTTACATAATCTATCAGATCGATTCAATTCATTATGTTTTCTCTCGAATTCTACCATAAACACATATTTAGTATACTTATACTCAAATAATTCAATTTATACCATTACGCTACTCTACAAATCTACTGAAAACATCCAAATATTTAACAACAAACTTGAAATTAGCGGATTTTTACTGGGAGGTCTTATCGAGATTTCGAGGGCATATACGAACTCTCAATGATCACACAAACGAGCTGGAATCGACGAAATTTCAATCGGAGCTACTGTTCATATGATTCACGATTTCTTCCTTCCTCGATTCATGTGCAACCGTGTACGGAATGGAAAAATCATCACAGCTGACTTGTAGTACTCTCCAAGAGCTTCGATTAGGTGGGCGGCCCGGGCCATGAAATGAAGCGACAAGCCGGGATCGGATAACCCACTCTCGTACGCATAACCACTATTTCTCACCATTCGTCAGTGTTCTGGGGCTGCCACCAAGTACCACAAGATGAAATGGTGGTTGGCGCACCCCTCAAGGCCGTCACGCTGGTCAGTGATGGCTGTCTGATCGCCTGCGCGACCATGGTTCTCCAAAATATAATTTGGGGACAAGGGGTCAAGTGAGAGGATTTGGGAAATTATGCCATTTTTGTAATTGATGAAAACTTCATGGTATTTATAGAAAATTTTTGAAATATACGTTTTGACCCCCGCGAAATTGCAGTCAATCCCCTACCATGGGGTTTTCTCGGAAATTTATATTTTAGAAGCCCTTCTGATGCAAATTTTGAAACATTACCAAAATGAAAATTGTTCGTCTCGGAAAAATGAGTCTGATGATTCAAGAATTAGCTCTATCAGAGTTCGTTTACTATTTTTATAGCTAAAATAATAAACTTTCCGTGTATAACGATATAAACAAGAATCGCGTAACTGATTCTCGAAACCATGCGTTTTCCAACGCGACGAAGCTTCACTTAAAAACATTCTGACCTATTTTCTAACACATAAACTCTTATTTTTTAACATCATCCAATTCCAAAACCTAAACTTTAATTCGAAAATCTTCTAGAACTACTCCGAAAAATTCGATATATTACATAAACACATTGAAATTTGACCATTTGTAAACATAATAAAATCCACGAAGTTCCCAAGCTTCCACACTAATTAGTGCTTCTTCTTTATGCTAAGGTTGTTCAAATCAATTGAGAGAAACCTTAACATAAAGAACATAAAACCAAAGCCATATTTTAGGACTAGCATCATTCAAGTGATAGGTTATTCATTGCTTGGTTTTTGAACCATATTCATAGGACTTGTTGTTAGGGTTGATGCTCAGAGCGCCAATTTCTTTATTTATTCCCTGTAAATACTTATGTAACATTTTATTATGAATAAAATAAACAGTTTCTATTATATATAACATTCTCTTATATATGGTAAAGACGTAACATACCTTAGAATGGTTAGTTATAATACTGTTGCAAAAGTGTCGCAACTGACATTGAGTTGTATCATGACGTTGTCATTCTTAGACAGTTCCTGGTCAAGGTTTACACTACTTGGTCAGTAAAGTAAACCCGTTGAGACTGGTGCATGTCGTATATTGGAATCTTGGATTCCAATGGTTTCTCAATGAACCATGAGTCTTGGAGACTCGTATAGACGTGTAGGTGTTTATAGCGGATAAACACTGAATGACTCACCGAAGATTCTTAATGGATGGTACACCAATGTCAATAAGAATCTTCTCGGGTTGAGTGAGCATAGTGATTCTTTGACTTGAGATACCACTATGGAAATATGAGTTATCCTCCACCTTAGATGGCAGTCACATCACTGATCTATTTAGATCAGACCTCTGCCTGTTCGTTGGGTGTGGATTGATGCGCAGGATATCCTGTGTGTATCAAGAAAGGATCTTTCTGTTATGTGTACAGAGCATAGGTATTCAATATAGAATTAGCAATCTGTTAAATCCATGGGCCCATGGTACACTGGAAAAATTAATTCTAAGGGTTATTAAGAGATTGCTAATAGAAACGTCGACGTGATTATATCTATAGAGATTTGACGTTTATATCTATATCTCTGGAATAATCCGAATACCTATGACAGATGGATTATACGTATGCAATGACCTCGACTTGTATGGTTCAAAGAGTTTATCTGTGTTCGTCATAATTTACGGGTGGGTAGATTATGGACACGAAATTGGATTTCGTGACGGATATGCCTGAATCTAGAGAGTCTCACTAATGAAATATACTTGTAGAGCACTAGGGCAACTTTTATGAATAATATTTAACGGTTAAATGAAAAATACATGCAAATGGACCTAATGGTCATTTCCTAATTAATGTGTATTTGTATTTAATATTTGATTTTATTAAATACACATAAATTAAATGTCAAATTGAGATATTTGACATATATCATTAATATATGTATTTTGATTATTTAATGTAAATATAATACATATATTTAAGATATTTGTATTTAATTATTTAATT
Source organism: Zanthoxylum bungeanum (assembly GCA_019454045.1). Taxonomy (NCBI): domain Eukaryota; kingdom Viridiplantae; phylum Streptophyta; class Magnoliopsida; order Sapindales; family Rutaceae; genus Zanthoxylum; species Zanthoxylum bungeanum. The sequence continues at coordinate 117,336 of SKCR01024024.1, read as the reverse complement.
ATTTAATTGTTAAATAATTAAATTAATTAAAATAATAAATATCTTTATCATGATTAATGTTAGGAAATTGCATGATTTGGTTGGTAACACTTGTTGGATTTACTTTTTGATAAAGGTTATCAAATAGAACATGTAATCTAAAAGTCATTTACCATTTAATCTTTGGAAACAAAATTGAAAATATCATGTGTTATTTTCTTGGTCATTCTCAGTAATGACAAAAAGAAATATATAAGTATTTTGTTTTCATTTTTGTTTGAAAACACAAGTTACCAAAATATTTACTAAGTAAAGTTTGAGAGAAAGTTGAAGAACCAAAGGGAAAAGCTTGGGAAAATTTTGATTTTGTAAGTATTTTCTTCAACTTGAAAATTGTTTCCATGTTTCTAAGCTTCAACATGTGTTGTTTAGAATTTTCTCTACTATTTAATTATGTAAATTAATTGGTTGGAAACTTGTTGGAAAGATGTTACATGTGTGTTTGAACAAAGTTTGCTTATAATTGGTTTTTAAGCATTCTAATGATTAATTAGTAATCAAGTTGTCATTCTAGAGTTTTAAGGCTACTCATTTATAAGCTAGAATTATTCTTAAGTTATTTCAAGTGGTGAGACTTTCTTGGTGTGTTAAAGAATTGATTAAAGTGTTGAATTTTTTCAATTTAGTGTAAATTGATAAATTGGAGTAATTTGTGAGATTAAGGTTCTTAACCCTTTCCAAATTTGGGGCTTTTCATATATGTGATGTATATTGATGTATATTAAATTTGGGATTGATTAGATTTGATCTTGACTTGTTTTGAACAAAAATAGACCAAATTACAAATCCTGGAAAATATTGGGCATTCTCGGCAATTGTGGAAAAATTTGGGATTTGTGTTGTAATTTTTATTTTCATGTATTAGACATGTATAAATCATTTTGGGATTGATTTGGAATCACTTAAATATGTATTTGACAATTTAAGGACCAAAATGAATAAAATGCAAACTTTTGGGTCAATTCGGTAATTACCAAAAAATATGATTTCTTGGGTTAAATTTCATTTTTTAAGTATTGGGTAATTAAATAAATAAGTTTATTTAATTGATCCAAGAAAAATTATTGAAATCCGAAAATTTTGATTTTCCGCGTTCCGCTGCGTTATCGGGTATTCCATATAAAACCCCAATCAAATGGTATCAGAGCGAGTCTGATTCTGAACACTCGATATGATTATGCCTTTAAATTCAATGTTTAATTTAATCTTTACTTTGTGCATGCATGTGTTTTTATTAATTTGATTAAATAAAGTAAAAGTATCTTTTACGGAAAATCCCTATTTAGATAAGGTTTTATATTTAATATGTATTTGATGCATATTACTTGGTCCGTCTTGTCAATACCGCTTATGGATAAATAATCTAGGACTATATCCGAGAACGTGCCAAAGCTGTTAAGATATAGCCAGTAGAAATTTATATGTACCAGATATATTTTGATATTAGGTGAAATCAAGCGAAAGCGGAATCCTAAAAGTGCCAAAGCTGTCAGGGTTACACAAGTATCTTGAATCTATCATTGACAAGTTTAACCTTGGTACACCTCTTGTTAACGTGCCAAAGCTGTCACAACAAGAAACGACCAAGACCGAAAACCCAGGAGTCACTGGTGAGTGATCGACAATGAGTTGTCTACCCAATGAATATACGTAGGCGAGAACGTGCCAAAGTTGTGAGCTGAAATATATTCATGGGGTCCATCTTTCACTATTATGTTATGATTTGATTATCGCATGTTTTGTATTATGTTTGGGGATTACAGTTTTGCATGAAATAGTGGGAGAAGCATTTTTAGATTAAAAATATATTATCTATTTAATGCTTATGATATAATATGAAAATGTTTTTCTACTAACCGTTGATTCGCTGTCTATTTGATAGATTTGCGATGGCGACACCTTCAACCAATCCTTTTGCTCATATACTTGATACGAATAAGCTTAAGGGCGCTGAGAACTTTGCGGATTGAGATATGGATTTGAGGATTGTCCTCAGATCCGAAAAGTTGGGATACATTTTGGAAGGTCCATTACCGCTTGCTATATCTCCAGATGTATGGTGCATCATCTGTAGAAGTTGACACTTTCCGCAGATGGAACATTGATGATTTAAGAGTTAAATCATACATACTTAGTTCTCTCTCTTTTGAGCTCAAGAAGCAATACTTTGAGATGCATGATGCTTATAGCATGATGACACTACTTCGTGAATCGTTCATGAACCAGGAACAGGTCGTGGTTCATAGAGTTGCAATGGAATTGTTCCATTCTAAACTTGATAACGGACAGACCGTGAGTCCACATGTGCTTCATTTGATCGAGCAATTGAGGCGCAATGAATTCCCTCTCAATGAAACTCTAGGACACAGTGTCATACTTGGTTCGCTCCAGGCGTCGTAACCCTAGTTTGTCATGTACTTCAACATGAATGGGATTCACTGCTCTTACCGTGAGTTGCATAGGATGCTTCTCACAACGGAGGATGATCTAAAGAAGGGAGTTATGACTCACCTTCCGAAACCCACTTCACTTTCCACTTCTTCCCAATCCAAGTCGAAGGGAAAGAAAACAAAGGGAAAGAATAATAAAGGTTTCAATGTTCCTCCGTAGGCTAGGGTAGCGAAGCCCAAAAGAGCTTCTGAAGACAAATGCCATCATTGCCAGAAAATCAGACACTGGAAAAGAAACTGTCCGGACTACCTCGCATTGATCAAGAAGGAAAGAGCATCGACATTAAGTACTTTTTTTTCCTATTATTGATATCTCATTGGCTTGTGAAGCTATGACATCTAATTAGATTTTAGATTTTGCTTGTCTTATTCAAACTTGCAATACGTTGCAGGTGCTGACAGAAAGTAGACGGCTGAAATCTGGGGAGATGCAGTTGTGATTCGGGAGTGGCGATCTCTGGATCCGATTGCAGTGGGCATATGCGAGATTCCCTTACCCAATGGGAGACTTTTGTTAAATGACTGCTATTTTGTGCCAGGATGTGTGGCGAATATTATGTCACTTTTTATATTAAATATTGAATGATATAATGTAAATATTAAGAATCATTCTTTGTATTTATATGATAGAAATAATATTCAGATCTTTTGTTGTCCAAATAAGTATGGTCATTACATATTGCGTACCTCACAAGATATCTTTAATACTGGAATTAATAAACGTAAACAATCTGATATAAATAATACTGAACTGTGGCACATGAGGTTGGGTCATATAGGCGTGAAACACCTAACCCAGTTGGTTAGGAATGGTTTGATACATGATCTCACCATTGAACCTTATCCAACTTGTGAATCTTGCATTCAGGGTAAAATGACCAAAGCCTCATTTTCGGGTGTTGGACACTAAGCCACTGACTTATTAAAACTCGTACATTCTAATTTATATGGTCCTATGAGTCAGACTGCACACAGTGGTTTTTCATACTTCATCACCTTTACCGATGATCTGTCACAGTACAGTTATGTTTATCTGATGAAACATAAATCAGAAACATTTGAAAAGTTCATGGAATTTCAAAATGATGTAGAAAAACATATTAGTCAATATATTAAATGCCTTCGATCTGATCGAGGCGGTGAATATATGAGTGGTGAGTTCACTGATTATTTAAAGGAGAATGGGATTCTCGCTCAATATACTCCTCTGGGCACTCCGCAACACAATGAAGTGTCAGAGAGGAGAAATCGGACATTATTGGATATGGTCCGATAGATGTTGAGTTATACAAATTTTCCCTATTACTTATGAGGTTGTGCTCTTTTTGTTGGATAATATGACCCACAGCGTCACTATTTGCACATATCATTGTGTTGTTGTAGCAAATTAACTATGTAATAAGGAAATTGCACTCTCATCATTTGTGATTAGATCACCATAGATATATAAATGAAGAGAGGTCCATATGATTAGTTCCTGGATTGAGATGATATGAGACAGTATCAGTCCACGAAAGATTAATCATTAAATATCCCTAGCCGTAGTATTATCGAGACTGGACATCGATAATGCGGAATAGGCTAGTATTGCACTTGTGTGCGTTGTGAGGGCACAACGACAAATTTCTCATATATATAAGTGTTGGATACTTATGCAAGTGCGATAGGAGGTCGTGTTTCACCGATGGTACGGGAAACAGCTTCGCTCTGGATAGACCCCTCGGAATCCCATTGGTATTATGACTATGTGTCTATGGGAGGCCGAAATCAAGGTAGGTGTGTATGGTCTTAACCTGAGACTTACATCGCTAATACTTACGATAATCGATAGACTTTGGTCTTGGTGGTAGGGGACTTTAAACGGGTTCTGTGTACACCACTTCTGGGTTTATCAGAGAGTCCTAGTGTATTGGATGTGATGTCAAGACGGAAGTATCACTTCAGTCATATTGGAGTTGATGTCACGCATGATACGGTATTAGTGCTCTTAAGTACTGCGCGGCCATCGGGATATTATGACAAGGTCATGTATATCCGATTATAGAGACTAGTTACAGACATCCGACATGTGCTTCGTACGGGGCAGACACTTATCCAGCCCCAGGCCTAGCACGTGACTATCCGATACTGGGCCGATATGCACAATACAATCGTATACTACGCTTGATACAGATCTTAATATTCTTATGAGAATATGTCCGGAGAATTGGAAGACTTGGTGCTTTGCTAGGAGTCGACCTTGTCTCGTAAATCGGTAGAACGTAGTACTTGGTACGTACGTGATTCGGATAACCCGACGACCGTATTTACTGCCAACATATCCGGGGATCTCATGGGTCGCTTCCCAAAGATTCACCGATGACGTATGACTCGCACTTATATTAATCTGGGATTAATATTATGAGAGAGAGAATTAATCTGGGATTAATTTCGGAGACACTTTATCTAGGATAAAATATCAATTGAAGGGAGAGAAACATTGATTTGGAATTAATCGAGGAATTAATATATTTGATATATTAAACGAAATTAGATTTCGACGCGGAATTAAAATTAGATTTTAATTCGGGCGAGCGAATTAATTTAGAATTAATTCGTTAGCGACGTGAATAATAATTCCGCTAGGCGTAATTATTTAATTCTCGTCCCGACGGAAATTAGTTAATTCGAAATTAGCGAATTTGGGCCCGAAAGTGTTTGCGGACACATTCGTATTTTGAAACGAGTAGGATCCGCAAATCACATCGCGAAGTCTCATTACTTGACACGAATAGATGATGGATGTATCTAGTCACCTTTATGGGATGATACATTGTCTCTATTCTCAATGTAAGTTGGTGAGGTTATTTAATGGATTTTAAAAAGGTGATGTGTGTGGTTGGGAATTATAACCCAAATGTGTTTGAAATGAATTTCAAATGAAATTCAAATGCATTTGATGCATAAAGGAACACAAAAACCGTACACCCTTTTTCACTTCATTTTCCCTCCTCTCTCTCCTCTTCTTCTCCTCTTCTCTCTCACGCCATTTTCTGGTTCTTGTGAGGCAGTGAACTGCCGAATTTAAGAAGCAAAAATGGAGGGAAGCAAGTACGTTTTGTGGCAAAACAAGAGTGCTAGCACACTCCGGGTAAGGTGATAAGGGAAGTATACCCATGAGCAAGGAACGTTTTGATGAAGCTTGGAGCTCGTTTTTCTTGTTCAAAATGGCACAAAACAGAAGCCAAATCTGCAGCAGTGGGCGCACATTGCAGTGAGGCAGTGAGCACTTTTTCAGTTCGTTTTGTTGCCCAAATCGCATCTCAACCGCTCGATGTAAGTATTCCGCACTTCAATCGTTGTATTTGCTTATGATTCATGCTTGAGTTTTGATCTTGGGACCTCTAGAAACTCCTTCACTTTTAACTGCCGCTCATCTCCTGAATAAGATTCCTTCCAAAGTTGTTCATATGACTCCGTATGAGATATGGACATGTAGGAAACCGAATCATAATTATGTTAAGATTTAGGGCTGTCCTACATATGCCAGGATGACTCGACAGAATAAGTTTTTGCCTCGATGGCAGAAGTTTAGGATTGTTAGATATCCTTCAAATACGAAAGGATATTCATTATATGATACTGAGCATCGAAATATGTTCGTAGCTCGCTTCGTAAAATTTCTAGAGATAGAATTTTTGTCTGAAGATGGTGATCATAAACATGTTGAACTTGATGAAGTACAACCTGATACCAATGAACCAATGGAGGAACCTAAAGTTTAAGAAGTTGAAGAACCTACAACACACACACACTCTGTAGGTCGCAAATGGTATCTAGACCTTCTGAACGCTTGTATTTGTTACAAGAAAAGAGTCTCGATGTTCTCTTAGTGGAAAAGACTGACCCTTTATCTAAAGAGAATCGATGTTGGACATCGACTCCGTGAAGTGGCAAGACGCCATGAAATCCAAGATAGACTCAATGCATGAGAATCAAGTTTGGAACTCGGTTCCGCTTCCTGAAGGAATTGTTCCCATCGTTTGTAAATGGATTTAAAAAAGGAAGCACATGCCCGACGGAAAGGTTGAAACCTTTAAGGCTCGACTGGTAGCTAAAGGTTGCTCGCAGCAACCTGGTGTCGACTACGATGAAACTTTTTCGCCAGTTGCAATGCTAAAGTCTATAAGGATTTTATTGTCTATTGCCGTTTTCCATGATTATGAGATTTGGCAAATAGATGTCAAAACGACTTTTCTAAATGGATTTCTTGATAAAGAAATCTATATAGAACAACATGAGGGTTTTGCATCCAGCGAGAACACGGGCATGGTATGCAAGTTGAATAAGTCCATTTATGGACTTAAATAGGCTTCACGAAGTTGGAATCTTCGATTCGACGAGATAATCAAATTGTCTGGTTTTCTCAAGAATTCGAAAGAATCCTGTGTGTATAAAAAGGCCAGTCAGAGTATGGTGGTATTTTTAATTCTCTATGTTGACGACATCCTTATCATTGGGAATGATATTGGGATGATGCAAGGTGTCAAAGCTTACCTATGTAAGAATTTCTCCATGAAGGACCTAGGTGAAGCTTCTTATGGCTTAGGCATAAAACTCTATAGAGATAGAGAATGGAAGCTTATTGGGTTATCTCAATCAACGTACATAGATAAGATCTTATAACAGTATAATTTTGGTAACTGTAAGACAGCAAACATACCGTTCAGATATGGCTTACATCTTTCGAAGAAGATGTGTCATCAAACAGAAGATGAGAAGAATGTCTAACAGCCTTATGCATCATGTTTGGGCAGCATCATGTATGCCATGTTATGTACTAGGCCTGATACCAGCTTCGTAGTCAGTGTGACAAGTAAGTATCACTGAATTGGGAGTAGTCCCAAGTATCGAGAATTCGATTCTGTTATACTGTGATAATACTGGAGCCATTGCACAAGTAAATGAACTAAGGGCGCATCAGAAGTCGAAGCATGTGGAACGAAAGTACCACATCATTCGAGAGATTATATAGCGATGGGACATTATCGTGTGCAAGGTACCGAGTGAAGATAATGTAGCTGACCCGCTTACCAAGACCATACCTCCGAAGTTATTTGATAAACATATGGAGTCGATGGGTATTAGATACAATTGATATTGGCACTAGAGCAAGTGGGAGATGTTGTTAGGGTTGGTGCTCTGAGCGCCAATTTCTTTATGTATTTCCCTGTAAATACTTATGTAACATTTTATTATGAATAAAATAAACAGTTTCTATCATATATAACATTCTCTTATACATGGTAAAGATGTAACAGACCTTAGAATGATTAGTTATGATACTGTTGCAAAAGCGTCGCAACTGACATTAAGTTGTATCATGACGTTGTCATTCTTAGACAGTTCCTGGTCAAGGTTTACACTACTTGGTTGGTAAAGTAAACCTGTTGAGACTGATACATGTCGTATATTGGAATCTTGGATTCCAATGGTTTCTCATTGAACTATGAGTTTAGGAGACTCGTATAGTGATGAGTGGTAAATGTATTACTATTTCTCACTGATTTGACCTAATATTTTTATATAGATTCTTGAGTTTTGTGAATATTTTGATATGTTTTGTGGTAGTTTATAGATAAATAAAGTTTCAGGACTCTCTGGAGGTGATTTGGGGCCAAAACAGAGAAAAACAGACAAAATGGCAATTTAGTAATTTTACGCGTCGCGACGTGCAAGCCATTGGCGTCGCGACGCCTAACATGCGCCATGAGCTGCTAACATACGCCGGGGGACACGTTTCAGAATATGAAAAGTTTGACTTGCTAACTTGCGCCTGCCACGTGTCAACATCACAACCCATCCACTAACGTGCGCCGTGCCACGTGTCATCATTCTATGGTGCCGACAATCGCCATCGCCAAGTGTTGACACGTGTCATCCCATGTGTCAGACATGTCATCATCCACATCAGCAGCTGACCGAGTCAACTCGCCATGTCATCATCAGCCAATCACAGCGTGCCACGTGTCACAATCCTACGGTGCCGACAATCACTTTCGCCATGTGTCGCCACGTTATCGCCACATCACCGCCAGGTCACTGCCACGTCAGCATAATTATTGAGTCAATTATTTACCTCACGACGTCATTGGATAAGAATCTGAAGAAGCCAACCAGAGTACGACACGTGGCGCGTCGCTAGCGAAGCGCGCGTCGCGACACGCACACCTTACCGAGGCCTATAAATTCAGCTCAATTTTCTGATTTCAGATGTACCTTCATCTCTGAATTCTCTGATGTAAATATGGAGTTTTATATCTAGTTTTCTTTAAATTTCAGTTTTGTAATTAATTTTAATTACATTCTGTGATAATAATTTTTTTTTTTTACTTTTTCAGTTTTTACTATTCAACATGAGGAGGTAACTTCCCACTGCTAGGGTGAAAGGTAAAACTTTTATTACTGCTATTTAGATTAATCTCCCATAATTATAATATATTCACTATTTAAAATTTGACTTAACAAGGATACCGCTATATTGGCCGGTTGGTAATCAATTATAAACTGGTTTTAATCTGACTAAGCATGGATACCACATGGTTGGTCGGTTGGTAATTTCCGCCTATATGGCTAGTTTATGGACTTAATTTGACTTAATCAGGTTACCGCCTATATGGATGGTTGGTAATATCACACAAGTTAATATATTATATTAAGTGAGATATCTAAAATAATAGTGATAAAAGTAGATCCTCTAGCCCTCACATTTTCTTTTATTGTAATTTTCTTCATTTGCTTTTCAACATTTTACTTTATGTCTTTTATTTTTAAGTTTTTACTCGCCTTAGTTATGTGTCATAACTAAGTTAGTTATCTAGGGTTGTGATGAATTCTAATATCACCGGTTTATAAGCAGTTATTTTATAGTTTGGGTAATTTAAAGGTTTACTTATTAAGTCTTAAGTTTAATGCGTCTTGTTAACTGGCCATTAATAAGATTGATCTGGTAAATCTAAAATAACTTGACAAATGAATTTTAAGTTTAAGCCTTAGACTTAAAAGCCAACGATCTTCCTTGAGGATAGATAACCCTTTAATAGATTTCCTTACAGGATAGACATATACATGTCGGGCGGGGGTAAACTTAATTGGAACTTAATCTTAATGAATCCAGGTAATTTGGTTGACATAGACATATGGTTCAATTGGGTTATACTGGGTATTTGCGTCTAACCATCGATAGAGGCTTTCGCATAATTTCGTGTTTCAGGTTAGTAAACCGATATTATTATACAAGCATGAAATAACCACTTCATCTTTTAAAAGATATTAGAAAGATTCACAATCCTAGATAGTTTCTTAATATTGAATTTTCTTAAACCTACTTTCGTGCAATTTTATTTACTTGTTTTTAAATTTAGAATCATCATCATTTCAAATCAATCAATCAACCTGTTAGATACTAGTAATCATTTGACCTCATAAATTTAATAGATTATTGTATTAAGTCCTCGTGGAACTTAATCTTAATGAATCCAGGTATTTGGTTGACATAGACATATGGTTCAATTGGGTTATACTGGGTATTTGCGTCTAACCATCGATAGAGGCTTTCGCATAATTTTGTGTTTCAGGTTAGTAAACCGATATTATTACACAAGCATGAAATAACCACTTCATCTTTTAAAAGATATTAGAAAGATTCACAACCCTAGATAGTTTCTTAATATTGAATTTTCTTAAACCTACTTTCGTGCAATTTTATTTACTTGTTTTTAAATTTAGAATCATCATCATTTCAAATCAATCAATCAACCTGTTAGATACTAGTAATCATTTGACCTCATAAATTTAATAGATTATTGTATTAAGTCCTCGTGGGATCGATACTTTTTATACTACTTGAACGATACGTGCGCTTGCATTATACGCGTGTGATTATGCCGATCAAGTTTTTGGCGCCGTTTCTAGGGACTTATTTATCTTTCACTATTAGTTTTGAGGTTAGATATCTTACTTGTATCTAAATTTCTTTTTTCTTATTGTTTTTGTTTTCTTGTGTTTCAGGTTCTCAGAAACTACATGAGACGAACCAGAAGCTTTGAACTCCGACCGCTTGACCGAAAAATTGAAAGAACCATCAGACAGTTGAGAAGGGAAAGGCGAGAAGCCCAAGAAGATTTAGTCAACATGGATCCTAAACCTCTGGAAGTTGCACCACCAATACTAATTCGAGACAGAACCATTCCGGTGGTCGATGGCTTCATTTCCTGTATTGTACTTCCTCTTTTACCAGCAAATGCGTGTGACATCAAAACATGCATTCAGATGATTCAGCAGTCAGTTCAGTTTAGGGGAAAAGCAACTGAAGATCCTAATACCCATATCAGTAACTTCCTGGAAGTTTGCGCCACTTTCAATTACAACCGAGAAGCTGAAGAAGCAATGAGACTGCAGGTTTTTCCATACTCCTTGAAAGACAGAGCTAAAGCTTGGCTACATTCACTACCAGCAGGTTCCATCACAACTTGGAACACTTTAGCCACCAAATTTCTTGTAAAGTACTTTCCACCAGCCAGAACTGGAAAGCTGAGCAATGACATCACATCCTTTGTACAACAAGACTCAGAAACTCTCTACGAAGCTTGGGAAAGGTACAAAGATTTGCTCCGGAAATGTCCTCACCATGATATTCCAAAATGGCTTCAAGTCCAAACTTTCTATAATGGACTTTCTGGACTGATGAGAACCACAATCGATGCTGCTGCTGGAGGAGCTTTAATGGCAAAAGGAGAAAATCAAGCCTGGGACCTAATCAAAGAAATGGCCAACAATAATTCATTGTGGCCAACAGAAAGGAGCATGATCCAAAGAATTGCAGGAATTTATGAAGTTGGAGCCAATACAGCAGTCAACGCCAAGCTAGATCAGATATGTAAATTCATGGAGACTCTCAGCACTCAAAGCAACATTGGAGCCACAAGTTCACCATATGGAGGAGCACCAGAACCAAACCAACTTGAAGAGACGGTGAATTATGTCAACAATTTCAACAGACATGGGAACAATCCATATTCCAACACCTACAATCCAGAGTGGAGGAACCATCCCAATTTTTCATGGAGCAACAATTCAGGGCAAAAGAATTTTCCACCACCTGGATTCCAGCAACAGAACAAAAACCATGAATTTGAAAAAGAACCAGAAATGAAAGAATGGATTGCAAAGATATTCAAAAAGCAACAAGTAGCATATGATGCTATGTTTCAAAGCCAATTTGCTTTTATCAAAGCACTGGAGAATCAAATTGGACAACTGGCCAATGCTCAGAGTTACAGACCGCCAGGTAATCTTCCCAGCAATACAGAACCAAATCCAAGGATCCAAGGGAAGAAGCAATGTCAAGCCATCACCTTGAAAAGCGGTACTGAAATCAACAAAGATGTTGGAATCAAGGCAACAATTGAGGAAGTTCCAAAAGATGCAGTTCCACATATGGAGGAAAAAGAAGCAAAGGAAAAGGAAAAAGATTAGATCACTCCACCTCCACCTTTTCCACAGCGACTTCAGAAAAACAAGCTGGACAAGTAATTTGCTCGATTCCTGGAGGTGTTCAAAAAGCTGCACATCAACATTCCATTTGCAGAAGCCTTGGAAGAAATGCTCAGCTATGTAAAATTCATGAAAAACATTCTTTCACGAAAACGGAGATTGGGAGATTACGAGAAAATAGCATTGACCGAAGAATGTAGTGCCATCATTCAAAGGAAACTTCCCCCGAAGTTGAAAGATCCTGGCAGTTTCACTGTCCCATGCACCATTGGAGAACACTACATCGATAAGGCTTTATGTGACTTAGGTACAAGTGTTAATTTGATGTCTTTTTCTATTTACAGGAAACTACAAATTGGAGAAGCAATGCCTACCTCAGTCTCACTACAACTTGCTGATCGAACGCTCATATTTCCGAGAGGAGTCATTGAAGATGTGCTGGTCAAAGTCGACAAACTCATTCTCCCAGCAGATTTCATTATCCTTGACATGGAATAAAACAAAGATGTATCTATCATCCTTAGAATACCATTCTTGGCGACAGGACGAACTGTGATTGATATACAAAAATGAGAACTAACTATGAAAGTTCAGGACCAAGAAGTTACTTTCAATGTTTTCAAAGCCATGAAATTCCCGAGTGAAGAAAAGAAAGAAGAATGTTTCAGAATTGATGTTGTTGATAGTATCGTTCAGAATACTGATACAACTCCCACAGACAAACTTGAAGCTTGCATCACCAACATGACTGACAGCGAACTAGACGCTGAAATCCTGGAATGTATCAACTACCTTGACAAACCATTCCGATTCAAATCGACACCACAAGTGGAAAGTCTGGAACTTCCAAAGAAAGATCGAATCAAGCCTTCGATTGAAGAACCACCACAGCTGGAGCTGAAATTACTTCCAAGCCATCTCAGGTATGCATTTCTTGGAAACTCTTCTTAATTACATGTTAGTATTTCTTCTTCACTAACATTGGAGCAGGAAGAAAAATTGCTGAGAGTGTTACGAGAACACAAGAGAGCCATTGGCTGGACTATAGCAGACATTCGAGGCATTAGTCCATCATTTTGCATGCACAAGATTCTAATGAATGATGAGTACAAACCCACAGTGGAGCATCAACAGAGACTCAATCCAATCATGAAGGAAGTCGTAAAGAAAGAAATCATCAAATGGTTGGATGCTGGCATCATTTACCCCATATCAGACAGCACTTGGGTGAGTTCTATGCAGTGTGTGCCAAAGAAAGGAGGAATCACTGTAGTCACAAATGAAAAGAATGAGCTAATTCCAACAAGAACAGTGACCGGATGGAGAGTATGCATGGACTACCGGAAGCTGAACAAAGCCACAAGGAAGGACCATTTTCCACTGCCATTCATTGACCAGATGCTAGACAGACTGGCGGGATATGAGTTCTATTACTTTCTGGACGGATATTCAGGGTACAATCAGATTGCTATCGCCCTAGAAGACCCGGAGAAAACCACATTTACATGTCCCTATGGTACTTTTGCTTTCCGCAGGATGCCATTTGGATTATGTAATGCCCCTGCCACTTTTCAGCGTTGCATGATGGCCATCTTCTCAGACATGCTGGAGCAGAGTATGGAGGTATTCATGGATGATTTTTCTGTGTTTGGAGACTCTTTGGACCACTGCTTGCAAAATCTGGAACATGTATTACAAATATGCGAAGATACCAACATGGTACTCAACTGGGAGAAATGCCACTTCATGGTACAAGAAGACATTGTTCTTGGAAACCGGATCTCACAAAAGGGAATCGAGGTAGACAAAACAAAGATCGAAAAAATTAAGAAATTACCTCCACCAACATCAGTCAAATGGATTCGGGGCTTTCTTGGACATGCTGGCTTTTACAGGAGATTTATCAAAGACTTTTCCAAGATTGCTAAACCTCTATGCAATCTTCTGGAAAAGGATGTGTCTTTCAACTTCACCAAAGAATTCCATGAAGCTTTTGATATCTTAAAAAAGAAGCTGGTCTCTGCCCCATCATAGTAGCACCAGACTGGACCCTTCCATTTGAGGTGATATGCAATGCTAGTGATTTTGCTGTAGGTGCAGTTTTGGGACAACGCAAAGCAAAGATTTTCCACACCATTTACTACTCCAGCAGAACTTTTAATGAAGCTCAACTTAACTACACAACCACTGAAAAGGAGTTGCTCACAGTTGTGTACGCTTTTGACAAATTCCGCTCATATCTGTTAGGTCCCAAAGTGGTGGTCTACACATATCATTCAGCAATCAAATACTTGTTCACGAAGAAAGATGTCAAACCCAGATTGATTCGTTGGATACTTCTTCTGCAAGAATTTGACATGGAGATCAGAGATAGGAAATGGACAAAATCAGGTGGCAGATCATTTATCGAGGCTTGAGAATGGAGAAACAGCTGGCAAAGAACTGACAATCAAAGAAACTTTTCCGGATGAACAACTGTTTGCCATGAAACAGCCGGATGTCCCTTGGTATGCTGACTATGTCAACTACATAATTTCGGGAAAATGACTGTTAGAATGGACAACTCAGCAAAGGAAGAAGTTCTTCAAAGAAGTCAAGCACTATGTCTGGGATGAGCCGTACCTGTTCAAATGCTGTGCTGATCAACTATTGAGACGGTATGTTTCACATGAGGAGGTCAACAGTGTTTTGCAACACTTTCATTCATCACCATATGGCGGACACTTCAGCGGGAATAAAATTGCAGCAAAAGTCCTACAATCAAGTTTGTTCTGGCCTACTCTTTTTAAAGATGCTTACTTGTTTGCTCTTCAATGTGACAGGTGCCAGAGAACGGGGAATATTTCGAGGAGAAATGAAGGACCATTGTAAAACATTCTGGAAGTGGAGATATTCGATGTGTGGGGTATAGATTTGATGGGACCATTTGTTCCATCATTCGGAAACCTGTACATCTTGGTTGCTGTAGACTACGTCTCCAAATGGGTTGAAGTAATTGCACTGCCATCCAACGATTCAAAAGTGGTGATCAAATTCCTTAAAAATAATATTTTCACTCGCTTTGGAACACTTCGTGCAATCATCAGCGATGGTGGCTCATATTTCTGCAACAGATATTTTGATGCACTCCTATCCAAATACGGAGTTACTCACAAGATTGCCACTGCTTATCATCCAAAGTCAAATGGACAGGTTGAAGTTTCAAATAGGGAGATCAAAAGAATCTTGGAAAGAACCGTCGGATCAACAAGAAGGGACTGGTCTATAAAATTGGATGACACATTATGGGCCTATCGAACAGCTTACAAGACACCCATTGGTATGTCCCCATATCGATTGGTGTTTGGGAAAGCATGCCATCTGCCAGTTGAGCTTAAACACAAGGCGTACTGGGTACTGAAGAAGTTGAATCTTGATTCACAAGCTGCAGGAGAGAAACGACTTCACCAACTCAACGAATTGGAGAAGTTTCGTCTACAGGCTTATGAGAATGCCAGATTGTACAAAGAAAAGACCCAGAAATGGCATGACCGAAAAATATTGCACATATAGTTGGAACCAAGGTAGCAGGTGTTGTTGTACAACTCAAGGTTGAAACTTTTCCCTGGAAAGTTGAAATCAAGGTGGTCAGGTCCATTTGTGATCACTCAGGTTTTACCATATGAAGCTATTAAGTTACTGGATCCCAACACCAACAACACATTCAAGGTTAACAGTCAGCATGTCAAGCACTACTGGGGAGAATCATTTGAGCGATAAAAAGAAAGTGTCACATTTTTAGATCCAGCCTAACGTTCGAGAAGTCATGTCTAGCTGACGACGTTAAACTTAGCGCTCGCAGGGAGGCAACCCATGCAATTTGTGTATATATTATGATTTGGTGTGATTTTATTTGGTGTGTTTAGTTTTCGCAAGTTAATTCATTTCAGGATGGAAGAAGCTCTCATAAATCTTCACAAGCAATTTCATTCTCTCCCTCAAAAATCTCTGATGAAAGTTTACAAAGCTCGCTTGGAACGAATGAGACTACTAACGATCCATGGTATTCCTAATGACATTCGTTGGGTAATCGAAGCACAGGTCCGATTAGCAGTTGAGTATTCTGATTCCTGTAATTTTTATTTGCCCGGTTTTGGAAAAAGCACATATGCAAAGAAACGTAGAGCTAAGCAAATAGGTGTTTGTTATAAATGTGCACGCTGGAATTGCAATACTCGTTGTCGTTCTTTAGGAATAGTGTCTGATAATCGCGAAGACAAAATTAAATTCATTAGGGATGGCTTGAGTAAGGATTATGTAGATGATATATCTTCAACTCTTGAGACGCATCCTAATGGATATGTTCATATAGCTATTCGCAAATTACATACACAATTCAAAAAAGAAAGACAACTGTTAAGTCTCGGGAATCTGACTCAAAAAGACCCTGTTTGCCAATTTATAACAAAATGGATGGGAAGCTTATCCCTGACGCATAGACGTCAATCAAGCCGCTACGTTTATTTTACATATTATATCTCTTTGTCTTTTCCTAATAATTGTGATTTGTTTTGTTGTTTTCTTTTATTTTCTCCGATAGAATCCAAACATTTTTGATTATCATGATTTATTTTACTGTTTAAATAATAATTGTCATTTGGTAGGTACTAGTGCTATTATTTTACTCACCCTTTTCAGGTGTTATAAAATCAACTCATCATTACACTTTTGAAGACATCCAGAGTAAAACATGGAAGCCACTTCAAGAAAACGAGTTGAAAACATTTGTGTGTTATGCGGTACTAGTGTTGGTGTTAAACCACAATACATAGAAGCAGCACATGAATTGGGTCGAGTCTTAGCTGCAAGAAATATGCACTTAGTATATGGCGGAGGCAATCTTGGACTTATGGGGATCATTTCAAAGGCTGTACAGGAAGGAGGCAGTCAAGTCTTGGGAATCATCCCAAAACCCTTGGTGGAGGCAAATCTTATTGGACCATCAAACATAGAGGAACTAATTGTGCCATGTATGTCTGAACGACTGGTAGAAATGATTAACCGTGATGATGCTTTTATTACTTTACCAGGTGGCTTGGGTATATTAGAGGAAATTTTTCAGTGTAATCTTGGGCGAACTTGAACATACACCTGAAACCGCTTGGGCTGTATAACGTTGAAGGATTTTATGATTTTCTTTGTGTATTTCTTGATGATGCCCGAAGAAATGGGTTCATGACAAAACCTATGAAAGAACTCCTATTTACTCCCAGAGCTGCCCCAAATTTAATTGACCAAATCTTAGCCTATGAACCACAAATTGACCCTATCATTTCTAAGATAAATTGGTCTGAGGATGATCGTGGTAAGAGGCGTCGGATTAATCTGGATCTTAACCCTTAACTTTTCGTGTAGAATTTCAGCTAACCAGGTATTATCTTCTAAACTCTTCTTCTACTTTTTAAGACATTGGGGACCATGTCTCATTTAGGTTTGGGGGTGGGGAATAATTGATTAGTATTGGGGAATAGTTAATTAGTATCTTGTTTTTTTTAGTTTGTGTGTTGTTTTTATTTTTAGTCCAGTTGATTAGTAACTTGTTTTTATTTGTGTGTTGTTTTTATTTTTATTCCAAAACATTTTCGAAAAATACAAAAAAAAATTGAAAAATTTTCAAAAATTACAAAAATATTTTGCGTTTTTGTGTTTTTATTTTGACTAAAAAGGTGAAATTGGTAAGAGATAGTTGTGTAAGGAGTTCCCACTCCTGAGACGTATCTCAACCTTATTTCGAAAAAAGTCAATTTTTGTTTATTTCCTTTTAAATTATTTAATTTGTAAATTCTCCATAATACTGACTAAAATGGATCTTCAGGTATTATCAACATGCATGGTAACATACGGACATGAGCTATAATTGAAAAGTTTGTAATATTCAGTGCTCTACTTTAATTGGAGGAAGCATCTCAAAAAGTGATGGAGTAAAAAAAAAAAAAACAACGTCTGAGATCCGAGTTATTAAGTCTGTAAGGGTGTTTTAACACCTAGTGCCCTAAAGCCAACTGGTTTGGAAGTCACTGACCCAAGATCGCTACATGGATCAAGGATGTTGCAAAAATATATATATATATGAAGTCTGAGTAATTAAGTTCGTAGGGGTGTCTTAACACTTGGTGCCCTAAAGCCAACTGGTTTGGGAGCCACCGACCCAACACTCGCTACATAGACGGAAGATATTGTATATAAATAAAAAAAAAAAATCAAAAATCAAAGAAAAAAATAAAAAAAAATCAGAAAAATTATTCCATTGCTACAAAAATGTGTGAATTCTGATAAAACTTTAGGACAAAAATATAGTTATCAACTGCACTTGAGACTGTTGTGGGCAAAAATGAGTTGAATAATATTTTGTTGGCTGTGTATATGGAGAATGTTAAATATAATCGGAGAATTTACGTATTCAGTAATTTA
Source organism: Zanthoxylum bungeanum (assembly GCA_019454045.1). Taxonomy (NCBI): domain Eukaryota; kingdom Viridiplantae; phylum Streptophyta; class Magnoliopsida; order Sapindales; family Rutaceae; genus Zanthoxylum; species Zanthoxylum bungeanum. The sequence goes on along the minus strand of SKCR01024024.1, from coordinate 98,863 downwards.
GAAAGAAAAAAACAACTAGTGACTTGGAGTAGAAGTTTCACCTCATTAGTCACTAACTTCTTTATTCTATTTTCTCTTGTCTTTTTGCTTTTGTGTGCATTAGTTTCACTACCTTTTTACTTTTGTAAAATGTTTGTGGGTATCATTGATGTAAACCCTCACGAGACTACAACTCGTCCACTAGAGACACCTAGGGGTTTAAAGGCTTGTTCCATACGCTAAATGCAACTGTGATCCCTACGAAAGTGGCTTAGCTTAATTTATTTAAGTTATTTTATTCTGTGTTTTGCTCGAGGACTAACAAAATGTTAAGTTTGTGGGTGTGATGAGTGGTCAATGTATTACTATTTCTCACTCATTTGACCTAATATTTTGTATAGATTCTTGAGTTTTGTGAATATTTTGATATGTTTTGTAGTAGTTTGTTGATAAATAAAGTTTTAGGACTCTCTGGAGGTGATTTGGGGCCAAAATAGTGAAAAACGAACAAAAAGGCAATTTGGTAATTTTGCGTATCGTGACGCGCAAGCCATTGGAGTCACGACGCCTAACATTTTCCATGAGGTGCTAACGTGCGCCGGGGGACACGTGTCAGAATTTGAAAAGTTTGACTTGCTAACGTGCGCCTGCCACGTGTCAACATCACAACCCATCCGTTAACGTGCGTCATGCCACGTGTCATCATTCTATGGTGCCGACAATCGCCATCGCCACGTGTTGACATGTGTTATACCGTGTGTCTGACATGTCATCTTCCACATCAGCAGCTGACCGAGTCAACTCGCCATGTCATCATCAGCCCATCACAGCGTGCCACATGTCGCAATCCTACGGTGCCGACAATCACTTTCGCCATGTCACCACAACGTCACTGCCACGTTGGCATAATTATTGAGTCAATTATTTACATCGCCATGTCATCGGATAAGAATCTGAAGCAGCCAACCAGAGTACGACATGTGGCACGTCGCGACGCGCACACTGTACCGAGGCCTATAAATTCAGCTCAATTTTCTGATTTCATATGTACCTTCCTCTCTGAATTCTCTGATGTAAAAAAGGGAGTTTTATATCTAGTTTTCTTTAATTTTAGTTTTGTAATTTATTTTAATTAAGTTATGTGATAATAATTTATTTATTTTTTACTTTTTCAGTTTTTACTATTCAACATGAGGAGGTAACTTCACACTGCTAGGGTGAAAGGTAAAACTTTTATTACTGCTATTTAGATTAATATCCCTTAATTATAATATATTCACTATTTAAAATTTGACTTAACAAGGATACCGCTATATTGGCCAGTTGATAATCAATTATAAACTAGTTTTAATCTGACTAAGCATGGATACCGCCTGGTTGGTCGGATGGTAATTTCGGCCTATATTGCTGGTTTATGGACTTAATTTGACTTAATTAGGTTACCACCTATATGGCTGGTTGGTAATATCACACAAGTTAATATATTATATTAAGGGAGATATCTAAAATAGTAGTGATAAAAGTAGATCATCTAGCCCTAGCATTTTCTTTTATTGTAATTTTCTTTATTTACTTTTCAGCATTTACTTTATGTATTTTATTTTTAAGTTTTTACTCGCCCTAGTTATGTGTCATAACTAAGTTAGTTATCTAGGGTTGTGTTGAATTCTAATATCACCGGTTTATAATGGGTTATTTTGTAGTTTGGGTAATTTAAAGGTTTACTTATTAAGTCTTAAGTTTAATGCGTCTTGTTAACTGGCCATTAATAAGATTGATCTCGTAAATCTAAAATAAACTTGACAAAAGAATTTTAGGTTTAAGCCTTAGACTTAATAGCCCCCGATCTTCCTTGAGGATAGATAACCCTTTAATAGATTTCCTTACAGGATAGACATATACCTGTCGGGCGGAGGTAACCTTAATTGGAACTTAATCTTAATGAATCCATGTAATTTGGTTGACATAGACATATGGTTCAATTGGGTTATACTGGTATTTGTGTCTGACCATCGACAGAGGCTTTCGCATAATTTCGTGTTTCAGGTTAGTAAAACCATATATTACACAAGCATGAAATAACCACTTCATCTTTTAAAAGATATTATATAGATTCACAACCATAGATAGTTTCTTAATATTGAATTTTCTTAAACCTACTTTCGTGTAATTTTATTTACTTGTTTTTAAATTTGGAATCATCACCATTTCAAATCAATCAATCAACCCGTTAGATACTAGTAATCATTTGACCTCATAAATTTAATAGATTAGGTATTAAGTCCTCGTGGGATCGATACTTTTTATACTCATTGAACGATATGTGCGCTTACGTTATACACATGTGATTACGCCGATCATATACACATGTAGGTGTTTATAGCGGATAAACATTGAACGACTCACCGAAGATTCTTAAAGGATGGTACACCAACGTCAATAAGAATCTTCTCGTGTTGAGTGAGCATTGTGATTCTTTGACTTGAGATACCATTATGGATATATGAGTTATCCTCCACACTTAGATGGCAGTCACATTCCCGATCTATTTAGATCAAACATCCGCCTATTCGTTGGGTGTGGACTAATGCTCATGATATCCTGTGTGTATCAAGAAAGGATCCGTCAGTTCTATGTACAGAGCATATGTATTCAAAATGGAATTAGCAATTTGTTAAATCCATAGGCCCGTGGTACACTGTAGAAATTAGTTCTAAGTATTATTAATGGATTACTAATAGAAACATCGACTTGATTATATCTATAGAGATTTGACGTTTATATCTATATCTCTGGAATAATCCGAATACCTGTGATGGAGGGATTATACGTAGGCAATGACCTCGACCTGTATGGTTCAGAGAGTTTATCCGTGTTCGTCATAATTTACGGGTGGGTAGATTATTGACACGAAATTGAATTTTGTGACGGATATGTCTGAATCTAGAGAGTCTCACTAACGAAATATACTCGTAGAGCACTAGGGCAACTTTTATGAATAATACTGATTATTTATAAGTCATTTAACGGTTAAACGAAAAATACATTCAAATGGACCTAATGGTCATTTCCTAATTAATGTGTATTTGTATTTAATATTTGATTTTATTAAATACAAATTTATTAAATGTCAAATTGAGATATTTGACATATATCATTAATATATGTATTTTGATTATTTAATGTAAATATAATACATATATTTAAGATATTTGTATTTAATTATTTAATTGTTAAATAATTAAATTAATTAAAATAATAAATATCTTTATCATGATTAATATTTGAAAATGACATGATTTGGTTGATAACACTTGTTGGATTTACTTTTTGATAAAGGTTATCAAATAGAACAAGTAATCTAAAAGTCATTTACCATTTAATCTTTGGAAACAAAATTGAAAATATCTTGTGTTATTTTCTTGGTCATTCTCGGTAATGACAAGAAAAAATATATAAGTATTTTGTTTTCATTTTTATTTGATAACACATGTTACCAAAATATTTACTAAGTAAAGTTTGAGAGAAAGTTGAAGAACTAAAGGGAAAAGCTTGGGAAAATTTTTTATTTTGTAAGTATTTTCTTCAACTTGGAAACTATTTCCAGGTTTCTAAGCTTCAACATGTGTTGCGCAGAATCTTCACTACTCTTTAATTATGTAAATTAATTGGTTGGAAACTTGTTGGAAAGATGTTGCATGTGTGTTTGAACTAAGTATGCTTATAATTGGTTATTAAACATTTTAATGATTAATTAGTAATCAATTTTCCATTCTAGAGTTTTATGGCCACTCAATTATAACCTAAAATTATTATTAAGTTATTTCAAGTGGTGAGACTTTCTTGGTGTGTTAAAGAATTGATTAAAGTGTTGAATTTATTCAATTTAGTGTAAATTGATAAATTGGAGTAATTTATGAGATTATGGTTCTTAACCATTTCCAAATTGGGGGATTTTCATATATGTGATGTATATTGATGTATATATGATGTATATTAAATTTGGGATTGATTGGATTTGATCTTGACTTGTTTTGAACAAAAATATACCAAATTACAAATCCTGGATAATATTGGGCCTTCTCGGCAAGTGTGGAAAATTTTGGGATTTGTGTTGCAATTTATATTTTCATGTATTAGACATGTATAAATTATTTTGGGATTGATTTGGAATCACTTAATATGTATTTGACAATTTAAGGACCAAAATAAATAAAATGCAAACTTTGGGGTCAATTCGGTAATTACCAAGAAATATGATTTCTTGGGTTAAATTTCAGTTTTTAAGAATTTGGCAATTAAATAAATAAGTTTATTTAATTAATCCAAGAAAAATTATTGAAATCGGAAAATTTTGATTTTCCGCGTTCCGCTGCGTTACCGGGTATTCCCTATAAAACCTTTTGCTGTGTGGATTTCATTAAAGGCCATATACTTTTGTGACTATCTAGTTGATTGTTGGAAAAAAAATAATGAAGGAAAATCACAAAACTCTTGGTTTGTAATTGGAGGTAGTGGATAGGTATATCATATTCCCTCAATCTCTTTAAATTATGTTTATGCTTTCTTTACTTTTATTTAATTTTATGTTTCGCCTGGTCATATAATGTGTTTGTTCTTATAGGTATGGGGATTGCGAGCGCAATATTCCTTAAAACGAGTATCTTTCTGCTACACATCGCTATTTAATTCCCAACTTATGGAACATCATGAACATTAAAGATATGATTTTCTTATTAATGAGGGGCATAAGGAAGTCATTGAAAATGACAATCCCACTAGTTACCAAGAGACAATGTCTTACATTGACTCTAGTAAATGGCTTATTATTATGAAATCTGAAATAGATGCAATGGCTAAGAACCAAGTTTGGGACTTGGAAGATGCACATATTGGGGAAAAACTTATATGATGCAAATGGGTTTTCAAAAAAAAAAAATCGATGCCAATGGCAACATATAAATCTATAGTTACGTTAGTGGAAAAGAGTTATAGTAAATCCAAGAGGTTGACTATGGGGAAACAATTTCAATTATTGTCATGGTTAATGCATTAGGATTTTACTAGCTATAGCGAAATACTTGGATTACGAGATTTGGAAAATACATGTCAAGACTGCATTTCCTTCAAGTGGATGTGCATATGACATAACCGAATGGATACAGATCTAAGCACTCTCATAATAATGTAGGAACCAATTGTCCGAACTATTCAGAAATCAACTCCACGCGCAGCGGAGAAGCCTATCGACACCGAGATTGACCTTGGAAATTTTTTATCCTATCTCATCTTTTGGCCGAACTATATTGTAAAATAATGTACACGCTGCTCACGCCAAATGCACACACTGCTCACGACATTGCCTTGCTCACACCATTTTGAAGATGATAATCAATTGACTCACTGTTGTGATATTTTATATCGTACCGCAAGTGTACGGTGTCAAGTTTTAGTAAATGATAAGTAGAGTGTCTAACCCACAGGGATTGTAATCAAACTTGCACTAAATACTATAATTAATAATCCTAAATTTATTCAGAAAACAACTAAATTTAAAATAAACTAATATTAAAACTAGAAACTAAAGAAACAAGATAGTAAAATGTTCGTTAAGGGTAATCCAAGAAGAGATAGATTCTAGAGTCTGATTTCACCTAGTTATCCCCTATGTATTTGTCATGCCATTCAATCCTTATTCTGTTACATTGTTTATAAGTCAATAATCCTAAAGTATTCCACTCCCTCTCCCGAGCAATAGTGAAAAGATTATTAATCACTAACTTCGATATCCCTATAAAAATCTAGTAATTAACAATTCATTACGTTTTGTGATTCTTTATTAACGACTTCAAAGGGATTGTATATTCTCCCGAACTCTACAAATCTCCTAGGTTATATTCTCTAGATCCTATTCAAAACCCCTCTTTCCCGAGCGATAGATTCTAAACATTCAGCATCTCAATTTGTGACCAACAAACAAGAAGCATTAAACACAGAAGAATATAAATAAACTAAATTATAACTTTCAAAAAATCAAACTGGCAATCAATACATAGGTTCAAGCATTGGCTACATCATCCTCTAGAATTATGGAATTAGTTCATGACCAAGTAATAAAACAATGAAAGTAATGTCATGAACATAATGGAAATCATTAGAGTTTAAAGATAGAAACTAGATGATAAAACCCGAATTGAATCCTTTCGTCTTCGGACGTCACCGCATTCGTCTCCTCTTGTCACTCTTTAATCTCCCTCCTTGGATATCTCTAAAAATATGTGTTTTGAGTATTGAGTTATGTATTAGCCTCATCCCTAGGGTTTTGGATGAGCATCTATATTTATAAGAAAGTCTTGGAGTCCTTGTGCATGTAAAACCCTAAAAATTGATGATTTTGGGATTCAGTCGCAGCGTCGCGGCGTCGAAAAGTGGCGTCGCGGTGCTGAACTCACAGGATTTTTGTATGTGATTCACTGAAGGGGCGTCTCGATGCCAGACACAATATCTGGATGCTATTTTCTGCGTTTTTCGCTCTTCCCGCGTGCTTCCGATGCGTTCGTAGGGTCCCAAAATATGTCAAATTACCCCAAGATCCATGTTCCAATGCTTCCTACAAATAAAACATAAAAGAAAATCCAAAATACATTAAATGACATGGAACATAACAAGATAATATCTAAGAATGCAGGAATAAGTGGGTAAAATCGCACTTATCAAACACCCTAAAACTTAAGATTTTGCTAGTCCCGAGCAAATGACAAAATAAAAACTTAACGAACAAAATTATAAAGTTAACTAGGCCACTTTCGTAGGGATCACGATTGTATTTAGCGTATGCAACAAGCCTTTAAACCCCTAGGCGGCTCTAGTGGACGAGTTATAGTCTCGTGAGGGCTTAAAGCGACGATACCCACAAACGTCATTCAAACACATGCAATCATGCAAGAATATAAGAATAATAAAATAAAATAAAATAGTCCCGATATTTAGGCATAATATTATCCTCAAAGAATGCCTATCAATGAAATCAGAGAACCTTCAAAGTGCTCAATGCATCTCAAATCCTAGTTCTTGAATAAATCATCTAAGGCAGACTCACAGTGTGTGTGTAAAGGTTTGTTTATAGCTCGACTCTTAAATAAGCCAACTCAATGATTTCGTCTAAAAAATTGGGATCCGATGGGTCAAACCAACTTAGATATCTCAAAAGTACTTTGTATTTGCCTTTTTATGCTCAATATGGAACGATTTTTTCCTTCTTTTTTTTTTCATTTTTTTCAACATATCTACCATTTAAGGTAGCATTTCTCCTCATGATGGTCCTAACACTCACACATGAGTAGTTTCACGCTTATTAGTTATAAGTGGTTTAACTTTTTTCTTTTTTATTTTTTTCTTTCAATTTTTTTTCTTTTTTTTCTTTCTCTTATCATACTATACATCATAACACTAGCATATTGAGATAGATATCTAAGAAAAATGTCATTCGTCGGCAAACAATTTCTTCAACTAGTCACTTTGTCAATTACTTAGGTTCTTACTGCTAAAAACCTATTGTTAAGTGCTTATGAGTCTAACCTAGATCACCTACTCAAGGCATCAGATAAAAATCAATTGGGAACTTATCGTTTCTAAGATTTCATCTAAAGCAAACAAAATTCATCATTAGACTTATGCTTTACTATCTATGATTAAAAACAAAAAAAAAATTGTTTTTAAAAAAAAATTAATTTTTTTTATTAGCAGGAACTATCACTACATGCACACACCCCCAAACTTGAAATTTACATTTTCCTCAATGTAAGATAAACATAAAGAAATAAAAGTATGGAACAACACTACCGTGCATGGAGTTGATGAGGCTCTTGCTGGTTAGAATTTGATTGCGCGGGCTGTGTGGGTTGCCCTAATACCTGTATAAATAACATGCAAACTAATAAATAAGGATTAACACACAATAAAATAGTACTAAAGTAAAGAAAATAAAAATAAACAAATACAAATGTAAGGGTTGCCTCCCCGCTAGTGCTAAGTTTAACATTTTCAGCCAGACACAACCACCCAAGTGATCATGGTGGCTTCTTCTTTTGTATCCATCGGCTGTTGTGACATGAAAAAGATAGCTTGGTGGGCTGTGGTAATTTAATTATTGAAGGTCCTCCAGGATGTGTATATTTCCCCCAGTTTGAAATTCTGGACTGTACATTCGGCAAAATTGGCTCGACCATCTTTTTAACTTTCCAGGGATCATCTTCAAGTGAGCACTGACTCTTTTTTTCATCTTTTTGCGGAGCTTTGGGATTTATTTCAGGATTGGCTGTGGAGAATCTTCTTTTATGTACGGCTACATTATGCTCGTATGTTGTTGAAGTACTGATTCACCCTGCGTGTTTGCAACTCCATTCTCTGCAATATCTCCCATGTGGCATTCTGCATCACCTTGAGGACTGGGCATGGCTTTGAAAACGCTGAAGGTGAATTCTCCATCTTGAAACTCTCATTTTCAGTTCACTTTTCTGCACATCAACGATCGCTCTGTCTATTGCCAAGAAAGGTCACCCAAGGATGATTGGGATGTCATGGTCCTCATCCATATCAAGAACAAGGAAGTCAACAGGAAAATATAACTGTAGACACTGCATTTTTGCATATAAGTCCCTATAATGAGTCTCATTTGGAGACACTACCTTTTAAGTCGAGGAAGTCGCGGGAAACGGACGTCAGAAGGGAATCAGAATTTTTGTTAGATTTTATTCGCTTGTTTAGCTTCGGGCTCGCTTGTTGGACCTCCGTTTTAAAGCACCTTGGCCCAAAACCCTTGAAATATACATCAAGCCCATTTCGCCCAAGCCCAATCCAAAATAATTAAACCATTTAAAAAACATGTCACAAACTAAATTCAAAACCAATTAAATTGAAATGAAATTAAAATTAAATCCAATTAAAACCAATAAAATTAATTAAATTGAATTTAAAATCCAATTAAAATAAAATAAAATAAAATTCCAAAATTAAAATAAATGTATTCCTATTTAAATAAATCACCTACCAATTTAAAGAAATTCCCACCAAAAAAATAAATATCCTTGCCTAAACTAATTAAATCAAATACCACACATGCCTTATTTACTTGATCAATTTCCTTAAAATCCATGAAAACCCTAGCTTGTCACTATAAAAATAACACAAACTTCAACCCTTGCTCTCTCGGCAACTCACGGCAAAACAACAAAAACAAAACCCTAATCCTCACTCCTTTTTTATCATCTCTCACTCTCGGCAAAGTAAGGAAAGAACCAAAAACCCTAGTTCACAGCAGCCCTCCATGACGTGAACAACAAAAGCCAAACACTTAAACAAAGCCAAGCCAGCAGCTCACTCACTGCCCTCACCCTAACTCTCTCTAAAACCTCGACACCATCACTCATCACACAAAATGCCTCAACGCACTAGCCAGCCCTCCAATTGAACCACACAGCTTACACACCCTCGGCCAGGACACAAATAAGAAACCCTAAAACACTCACTCTCAGCCACTGTCGCACAAACACACGCACCCTAACCCTTCACAAAAATAACAAAACTGAACAGCCCTAAACCCTTCACAGACCTTGCCTAAGAAGCTTCACGACCACTCTCTGATCTCTCACGAATAAACCCTCACGCAAAGACACACAGCCTGCTCACAAACCAACAAACTGACATCGCAGCCCCTCTCTTCATTCAACACGCACAGCCCATCATGTAAGCAATAAACGGATTTACGCCACACACCTACAGCCCACATATAAACCCTAATAGCCTCACGACCAGCTCACAGCTCCTTCACATTAACCTTCACCCTTGACCAAGACCACGAGCAGACCCTTAGTCACAAACCCACGAAGCAGCCAACAACAAGCCCTAAAACCCATCTCCCCAGCCGTATACAGCCCCCACAAATACCTCTTCACTGCACGCATATAGCCCCGGCAAATACCCTCTGCAAACAGCCCATCCACTGCCGCATATACCTCCACAACAGCCCCTTAACTGCTGAGAATACCCCTCACATACAGCCATTTAACTTCCGAGAGAACCCTCCTGAAACTACACTGAAAATAGCCCCATATGACCCCAAAAAATTGCAAAAACAGTCCCTATTACCGCAAGAATATTGACCAGAAAAGTACAGCAAAAACAGCAGCAAAAGAGTGTCGAAATGGAATGAAAACAGTAGCCGGAGCTGTGAAAACAGCGAGGAAAGACGTGAACCAGCAAACCAGAAAAGTTGCGGAGTATTAGCCCTTCCGACGGCCTTGTAACGCGCCTCCGAAAGTCGACATAAAAGGTTAGACCTGAGGGCACTTTTCACATCTATTTTCATTTCTATTTTTATTGTTTATTGAATTTTATGTGCATGAGTATTGTGGAATGATGTGTGTTGTGGACCTTGGATAAAATGGAAAATGTGTCGCCTATTGTTGTCTTTATTTTTATATGCATCATGTTATTAGCGCATGGGCTTAGTAAGTTGGATTAAAGGTCCTCCATGTCGAGAGGTTAAAAGCCTTTACCATGATGTTTTGCCGTGCCAGATGATGTATATTCGGTTGAATGTAAGACGTGTTCATTCGGGGATACAAAGTCCAATATTGTTGTCTTTACTTTTATATGCATTATGATGTGATGCGCATGGGCTTAGTAAGTTGGATTAAAGGTCCTCTATTTGGAGGGATAAAAAGCCTACGGTCTACCTTTACCACGATACTTCACCGTGCATTTTATTTCGTTATTTTCTTTTCTTTATATGTCATCTTCTTGCATAATCATGCATCATGTTGCATCGCGCATGGGAAAATCAAGTTGGATTAAAGGTCCTCCACTTTGAGGGATAGAAAGCCTACGGGCTACATTTTCCACGACGTTTTATCGCGCCAGACAAAGTGCATTCGATTGAATGTGAGATACGTTCAATCGGAAACTTGATGTCCTATATAGATGTGGGCATATGTCGCATCTCTTTTCTTTCATTTCCATTATTTATCTTTCAAATTGCATCATGGCACATTTATTTCGATGTACAATCGCCTCTTTGGTTATTTATTTGCATTATATACCTAATTGTTTCTCTTTATTACGTATGATTGTGCAACTACCATTTGTTTGCATTTCCGTGTCCATGAATGTAATGTGCTTATGACATTGGATGCTTGCCATATTTCAATTTATCTTTATGCATGCAAATTCAGACATAGATTATATGCAAATAGGTTGTATGCAAATTTGGACAAAGATTGTATGCAAATAGGTTGTATGCAAATTCGGACATAGATTATATGCAAATAGGTTGTATGCAAATTTGAGGGGTGAGTGCGGCCTTAAATCATTTTCTCGGTTCACACCGGGTGGCGACTCCTTTATTCTCCGGTTTAGTCCCCCACGGGCTACTCCGTACTTCATACTCCCAACCGGGCCGCGAGCCCGGAACAGCATGCGTCGCCCAGTTTCTGTGTCCCACAGTCTGGCGACTCCACTGGGGATAGAGAATTGGCCCCGAAATAATGTCTTGTAATGTTTGTGATTTGTGCTTTAATTAACCGTGTTTACCGTGGGTTAAGGAAGTTTAATCAAAGGCATTGTTAATGTTAGGTGATGGTTTGGTGTCTTCCTTCATTCACTACCTTTTGAGGAAAAGCTGTGAAGGCACCGAGATAACCATTACCCGTAGCTCGTTGTGATGGACTAGATTGGAGGACTCGTTGTTTATTCCTGTCACCAAGGCGATAAGAGCCTAAGAGACTTGGGTATTTAAGAGAGTTCGCTCCACCCTCTCTCTGGGGAATCTACAATGGGAAATCTATTCGACAGTTAGTCACATATCTTATTCAATTATGATCCAGCATTTATAATAAAGACATTGACTTTGTCTGCTTGTTCGAACCTTTTCTTAATGATAATAAAGACGTTCATTTCGTTTACCTGCCTGAGTCTCTTCCTTTCAACCTGCAACATGAGTGTATTTGACAAAAGCATTCAACCTTGGTACTATGATACTCAGCGATATTTAGAACACGGGAAATCCTCGGAAGAAGCAAGCAGAAAAGACAGGATAGCCATTCAGTAATGAGAAACAGGGCAGTGAGACTGTCAGACTTAGAAGAGAACGAGCTCACCAACGTGAATAGAATGAAATAGTATTTTGCCTAAGGAAGAGAAGACCGAGCAGTCACTAAGGGAATTAACCGAAGACCTAACCCAACAGGACATGAAGTTCACTCATGCATGCATGCATGCATACACGTAACGTATTTCGCATTCTTTTTGTGCCTGTTTTGTTTTGTATTCACAAGTTTTGAAGATGAAAAGAGAAAGCGACAAAGACAAGCCATTCAGAAATAGCGAAAGCACAAAATCGGATTCGGGTAATAATCCTAGGGCTGAGGCCCATATTGGAGTTAGATTCGGGTAGTAATCTGAGGGTTGAGGCCCACATTGGTGTCAGTTTTGGAGAGGACTCCTATGGTTGAGGCCCATATGAGTTTGAGTTTCGGGAATGGATCACAGGGGGGCGAAGCCCATCTTGCCAGTAGTCAAGAGGAAGAATTCTGTGAAAAAAAGAGAGAGAGAGAGAAGTCTTTGATAGTTAGACATATGTCTGGTGATGACATTGATTGATGTATGGAGAAGTGGGTATACTGAGGATCATAGTGTATTGAGTGTGATGTCAAGATGGAAGTATCACTTCAGTCATATAGATATGATGATCATGTAGGGATACAGAACTGGTACTCTTAAGTACTGCAGTCATCAGGAAAGTATGACTGGGTCATGACTTTCCGTTCATAGAGACTAGTTGCTAGTGATCCGATATATGCTTCGTACGAGGCAGACACAATTCCAGCCCCAGGCCTAGCATATGACATCCGGTACTGGATCGTAATACGCAATACTACGTATACTACGCCTGATAAAAATCTTGTATTCCGTAGATGAATATTTCTGGAGAATTGGGTAGGCACGGTGTTTTGCTAGAAGCCAACCATGTCTTGTAAATCGGTAAGAACGTGGTACCGGGTACGCACGTATTCGGATAGTCCGATGACCGTATTTACTGCCAACATATCCAGGGATCTCTTGGGTCGCTTCCTGAAGATTCACCGATGACATTTGACTCGAATAGAATTAATCTAGGATTAATTATGAGAGAGAAAATTAATCTGGGATTAATCACGCAAATAATTAATCTGGGAATTAATTATCAGAGAAAGAATTAATCTGGGATTAATTGCGTCGAGAATTTATCTGGGATTAAATTCGTCGAAAAGAGAGAACGCGATTAATTTGGAATTAATCGGCAAAATGAATTTAATAGTGAAATTGGATTTTTTAGTATTTAATTTATTTAATTGGGCTAAAATAATAAATTAGATATATTAATTGAAATTGGATTTCAATGCGGAATTAAATTGGATTTTAATTCTAGCGAACGAATTAATTTGGAATTAATTCGTAAGCGACTTTCGTAATAATTTTGCTAGGCATTATTATTTAATTGAATTGGATTTAATTACGTTGCGGCGGAAAATTTGTTTAGTCGGATTAAACGAAATCGAGCCCAAAGTGTGTTGTGTGAACCAACTTGAATTTTGAATTCAAAGTGGTGGGACCCACTAACTTACATCAACTTGTCACAAGAATGATGTAAGTGGTTGAATGCATTAAATGTAATCTTTTACACAACTAAAGTGTGTTTGGCAAGTTTTTTAACACTTGCTTTTTGGTTTTTGAAACAAGTCAACACACACACTTTTTAACAAGTTTTGGAAACTTAAAGAAACTATTCATTGTCTCTCTCATTACCTCAAAACTGTGAGCTTGCTCTCTCCCTCCATGGATTTTTGTTGCAAAAATTCAAGCAAGCTAGCACTTAAGCAGACAAATGAGGTGATATGGAAACTCACCCTTGGGTTGGAATCACTCAAAGAAGGCTTGGAACTTCCAACAAACATACAAAAGTCTTGAAACTCATCTGATCAATGTAAGTCTTCCGCAACTTATTTTTGATTTATTCACACACAAATCACTCTTAGACGATCTTGGCATGTTCTAGGAACACTTTCAATGGTATCAGAGTGATCTAAGTTTGATTTGAAGATTTAGGGTCTATGGACTTTATTTGGGATTTTTGTGTTTAGAACATAATTTCTTCAAATTGGTTGTTTGGTTGAGCTTTGATGATGATAAATAGGATTTGTGCATCAATAGAATTGAGAAAATTGGTTGGATCAAAATTTCCTTAATTCTTCATACTTGGCCGAATGCTACCCTAATAGTGTCTCATGGTGATTTTTTGATTTTAGACAATTAGATATGTTTAAAGCATGAAATAAATCTTGTATATTGATTTAATTGGATTGAAATCAAATTGGGTGTTATTTTATGCACAATTATCGTGAGCATGATAAGTATATATAGATTGATTTTGCTTCAATTTATGTTGGACATGAATTGGAAATGTTGAGCATGATTAAATTGGATTAATTAGTGTTTTGGAAACATTACATTAATTGATTAATTATGTTAATTGCACTTTAATTAAATTAATATGCAATTTGGAATGATGTGTTAATTTAATTTGTTGTAATTGGGCTTAATGGGCTTGGTCTGGCCAAGTTTGGTTTATGACAATTGGTTGGATCCAATTGGGCCTAAAACCATTTTCATAAAGTCCAAATATGACATTTGGGCCTTTAAAAATTTAATTGGGCCTAATGGGCTAAAATTGATTTTATGGCATACGGGTGATTCCTTATTGGGCCTTGGCATCTTGGGTTTGATCCATAATGGCCAAAGCCCACGCCTAAAGAATTAATTGAAAGCCCATTGGACTTTAATTGAAAAGTATTGGATACTAATTGGGCCTTTGAGACCATTAAGATTGGATTTGGAATCCAAGTCTTTAAAACACATAAATAAGTGTAATTATTTAATTTGGAATTAAATATGAATTAGTATTGAATATAATTTAAATTGGATTTAAAATTATAGTTCGATATAATTCAAGAATACGTGCTTTGAGTATTTATTCGTAAACGAGTTTGACTCGCGCAAATCAAATCGATGTTTGAACATTGGATGGTCATTAATTCAAAGATTAATTAATTGGATTAGATTGATTGAATAACATGCTTTGTGTGAATACATGGATGTATTTGTATGAATAATGTATATCATATGGATATTAGAAGGGTGAGGGAAATTTTGGAAATTGTTGTAATAAATTTAGAATTTATTAAATTGCACCTGCTTGTCCAGCCTATTATCTTCTTATCTTATTGTATTTCTCTTCTCACCAATTCCCCTAAATGTAAATGAGGTTTCTTTAGAAGTATTATGTAATTGGGTAGAAGTATGAATAATGCTAGCGGGAGATAGGAAAGTGAGAGATTTGTTCTAGGAACAAAGTTTGTTATATATCTATCCGAATATCATTATTATTTTATTCGCACCTTATTATGCTTTTAGAATGCATGCTTAAGGGTGTATGATGAGACCTAATTAAATATAATAAATTGGTTGCCAAATCGCAATAAATACCCTCATTTCATATTAAGCATTTTTCCTTCCATTGAGTGATTCTCTCTCAAGATCCAAGATTGGCATTGGTTTGTTGGCCAAAGTCAAGACCTTTGTCCATCGCAGATGTGTTTGAATCACGAAAGCTTTGTTCCATATCGTACGTCTTGGGCAAGTTGTGATTTGTTGGCCAAAGTCAAGGTCACTTCTTGTTCATCGACCTCGATTACGAAGCTTTCCCACTGTCAATGGGTCACGCTTAACTGGTTTCATTAAGCTTGTTGAGCCAAAGCCAATGCTTAGTTGATTCAGAGGAAAAAGGTTAGGGAATATATTGGATATATTAGCATATATTGGATATATGTTTCGGACTTGGAGGTCCACTTACTGGATCTAGGAATTGGATGGGATCCAATTGATCTTGGAGATCTACCTAGTTAAGTTTCATACAACTTGTTGGCCAAAGTCAAGGTTGTGTGTTATTTAACGGGATCCTGGCTCACTAGGAAACTAGGTTTCCCGAGTACTTCACAAAGGGCTAGAGGTTCGCCAAAAAAATAGTGGGAGGCAAGTATTAAATTTACAATTTCGTTTAAATACTTGCCAATACGCGCTCTTTTATTTTAATTTATCGTTGTTATAAATATATTAGTTGAACTAATATTTAATATTGAACTAATATTTAATATTGCTTTCTTTGAATAGTTAAACTGGACAAGACAATACTCCACTTGTAGTTGGTCATATAGTTGGACTATAGTAACCATTACATTTTGAGTGTATCAAAAATCGTTGATTGAATAGTTGGACTATTGCAATAGAGATGGCTGAAAGATTAGCATAAAAGAACATAATCCTAGGTGAAAATGTATTTAACGGCGTAAATTTTCAGATTGGGAATTGAATCTCAGGATAGTCCTGGAAGCCAAGAAGTTACTCTATATAATAGTGAAACCTCTCGGGCCTGAGCCCGGAGTTGAGCAAATAGTAGAGCATGAGCTTTGGAAGACTCATTTTGATGATAACTTTAGTGCTCGATCCGCCATGCTTGCCGCAATGAATCCTTAATTTCGTTGTTAGAACAAAGGATTGGATCTTTATAGTATGATGTTGAAATTGAAGGATCTTCACATATCTAACCTTAGATCTCAGAAGTATGAATTGCAAAAGAAGCTCTTTCGCTCATGTATGTCAGAGGGTACATCTGTCGAGCACTAGATGTCACAGATGATTGCTGACATCGAACAATTAGGTTAACTGGGCATTACCTACGAGGTCGAGACTTCCATAGATTTGATCTTATAGTCTCTGCCCGATAGCTGGGGCGGGTTCATAATAAACTAAGAGAAAACTCTTGGAGAGTTAATGGCTATGCTCAAGAGGCAGAGCCAGAGCTTCCAAAAGGGCAAGAAGCACAAGACGCGTCTTACTTCGACATCCCAGAAAGCCAAGGCTTAGCCGAAGGCTTCTGGGGGTGTGAAGAAAATGGGCAAAGGCAAAATCATCACAGTCTTCTAGGAAGACAAAGGACATTTCCAAGATATCTGCCTAAACTATAGCAAATGGGATCATTGGAAGCGTGACTGCCGTATGGACAAGGCATACATGAAGGAAGTGAAGGCAAGCAAGGCTCCGACTTCAGGTATGTTTGTTATAAACATGTCCACTACTAGTTTTAAAATTGGATTTTGATACTGGATGTGGTACATACATATGTACTGATATGTCGGATCTGCTGATTAGCAGGAGACTGACTTCAGATAAGATCGACCTACGAGTCAGAAACGGGACGAGAGTCGCTGTTTTGGCTGTGGAAACCTAAGTTTTGGAACTGCCCTTTGGGCATGTACTTAAATGGGCATGTACTTAAATTGGCATGTACTTAAATTAGGAAACTGTTATAATGTACCTAGTTTGACTATAAACATTATCTATATATCTAGTGTAACCCGTTGCGGGTATACCTTTATGTTCATGAACACTAAGTGTTTTGTTTATAAAGATGATATTGCGACATACACATTAGATGTGAATAACAGTACTTATATTTTGAATATAAACAAATCTCAAACATATAATATGACAAACAAAAGGCTCAAACAGAATAAATCTGGTGAGACTTAAAAGTGGCATTGTTGTCTGGGACACATTAAACAAGACTCGTATATCCATACTTTCAAAGAATGGATACTAGGACAGATTTGATTCTAATTCAAATAACGTCTGCGAATCTAGTTTATAAGGCAAAGTTCCTAAATCGCCTTTTATTGGTAAAGGTGTACGTGCCACCGTGTTGTTAGCCCTCGTTCATAGTGACGTAAGTGGGCCCATGTCTAGCTAGGCTAGAGGTGGATATAAATACTTCGTAACCTTTACGAGTGTGGCATCACGTTACGGTTATGTGTGTCTTATGAAACACAAGTCATAAACTTTTGATATAATTAATGAGTTTCAACACGAAGTAGAAAGACAGACCGGCCAAAGTATTAAAACATTACGGTTGGACCGTGATGGAAATACTTGAGCAATAAGTTTCTCGATTACATGAAAGAGTATGGTATTCTTTCACAGAGCACTCCTCCCGGAACACCTCAAATGAGCCGTGTGTCCGAACGGAGAAACCGAACCTTGTTGGACATAGTAAGGTTAAGGATGAGTCACTCTGAGCTACTAATTTCCTTCTAGGGATACATATAGAACAGTGCAATACTTATTTTGAATAAGGTTCCGTCAAAGTTTGTTGGACAGGCTCCATATTAAATATGGACAAGAAAGAAATTGGATTTCTCATTCCTGTACATTTGGGGATGCTGGGCATGTAAAACGTTTGGATGGTACTAAACTAGAACCCAAATCGGATAAGTGCCTATTTGTAATTGGTTATCCTAGGGAAACCAATTCCACCACTCACAAGAGAATAAAGAAATTTGTTGCTCTCCATGCGGTTTTCCTAAGAGGAATTCCTAAATGCAGTGGTAAGTGGGAGGAAAGTAGAACTCGATGAAAATCGGAGTGATGCTGTTCTGGCACCGATTCCCTCTCGGAACATGAACAGTTCATCAGGGATGAAACTGTACCATAATCTTCTAATACACAAGAACCGCGTAGGTTGGAGAGAGTCAGAAAAAAACCTGAGAGGTATGGGTTTCTGATCTCACCTCATGTGGATGTTAATCTTACTAAGGATAATAAATTGACTACGTATGAGGAAGTTATACAAGGTATCGACTCTGCTTTATGGAAAAGTGCCACGAAGTCCGAAATGGATTCCATGTATATCAACCAAGTTTGGATACTGGTTGATGTACCAGAAAGCATTGTGCCTGTTGGTAGCAAATGGGTCTTCATAGTAAAGACAGACATTGATGGCAATATACAAACTTACAAAGCTAGGCTTGTATCGAAAGGGTATCGTCATCAACATGATGTCGATTACGACGACACATTTTTCCCGTTGCCATGATTAAATCCATTCGGATAATGCTTGCAAGTGTTGCACATTTCATTTATGAAATATGACAGCTGAATGTCAAAACCGCTTTCCTTAACGGAAACCTTTTGGAGGATGTTTACAACATCATGACGATTTTATCGTGCCGTAACATGCAAACAAGGTTTGCAAGTTAATTCGATCCATTTATGGATTAGAGCAAGCATTGTGTTCTTGGAACCAACGTTTTGATAAGATCATATTATAATATGGTTTCACTCAAAACGAAGGTGATTCTTGTGTATATAAGAAGGTTAGTGAGAGCGCACTGACAATGATTGTCCTATTCGTTGATGATGTATTGCTTCTTAGCAATGACATTCCCATGTTAACAATCGGTGAAAGCTTGGCTTTCATTAAAATTCTCCATGGAATACTTGGGAGATGCAACCTTTATTCTAGGAATAAGGATCTACTGGGATAGATCTAAAAGTTGTTGGCACTCTCCGAGAACTCGTACATTGAAAGATATGTACTTGACATGGTGTCTAATATGCTTTGAACATATGGAGTCACAATCAGGCAGATCCAGGTGATGGTCACTGGATTGATGTAAAGAACATCTTTGAGTATCTTAGAAGAACTAAGGATGCTTTCTTAAACCATGGAGAATGAGAACTTGAAGTAACTACGTTCACCGTTGCACGTTTCCAAACCGATAAAGACGACTGTAAGTTGCAATCAGGGTACGTAATTATGATTGAACAACGGAACAGTGAGCTGGAAATCCTCCAAGCAAGATACTGTTGCCAATTCAACAAAAGCGGAATATATTGCTGCGGCTGAGGAAGCAAAAAAAGCATTTTGGATCTACAAAATTCCTAATTGGATTAGGAGTAGTTCTGTTAGTAGCTGAGCTAGGCTGCAGCACAAGCTAAAGAATTACGGTCTCATCAACGATCCAAGTATGTGCTTT
Organism: Zanthoxylum bungeanum; assembly: GCA_019454045.1. Lineage (NCBI taxonomy): Eukaryota > Viridiplantae > Streptophyta > Magnoliopsida > Sapindales > Rutaceae > Zanthoxylum > Zanthoxylum bungeanum. The sequence continues at coordinate 78,920 of SKCR01024024.1, read as the reverse complement.
GACAATTTTATCTGATTTGTGAGATCATACATCGTGGCGATGTGATGATCGAATAAATCGCATCAGATGATAACCTTGTATATCCGCTGGCGAAAGCGATATCTCAGCATAAGCATGAGTGACTCGTACATAGTTCAGGTGTTGGACACTTGAGTGATTGGTTATTTACCGGCAATACTTGCGACATGAGGTTCTCATATATTTAAGTATTGGATACTTATGCAAGTGTGATATGAGGTTCTATTTACCGATGGTACAAGAATAGCTTCGCTCTGGATAGACCCATCGGAATCCTATTGGTAGTATAACTATGTGTCTATGGGAATCCGAATCAGGGTAGGTGTATTTGGTCTTAACCTGAGACTTGCATCGCTAATACTTGCGACAATCAGTATACTTTGGTTTTGGTAGTTCGTGGCTTTAACAGGTTCTGTGTACGCATCTTCTGGGTATACTGAGAATCGTAGTGTATTGGGTGTGATGTCAAGATGGAAGTATCACTTCAGTCATATGGAGATGATGATCACGCAGGGATATGGAACTGGTACTCTTAAGTACTGCAGTCATCGGGAAAGTATGACTAGGTCATGACTTTCCGATCAAAGAGACTAGTTGCTAGTGATCCGATATATGCTTCGTACAGGGCATACACAATTCCAGCCCTAGGCATAGCATGTGACATCCGGTACTGGATCGTAATACGCAATACTACGTATACTACGCCTCACAAAGATCGTGTATTCCGTAGAAGAATATTTCTGAAGAATTGGGTAGGCATGGTGTTTTGCTAGAAGCCAACCATGTCTTGTAAATCGGTAAGAACGTGGTACCGGGTACGCACATGTTCGGATAGTCCGATGACCGTATTTACTACCAACATATCTAGGGTTCTCTTGGGTCGGTTCTTGAAGATTCACCGATGACATTTGACTCGAACAGAATTAATCTGATTAATTATGAGAGAGAAAATTAATCTGGGATTAATCACGGTAATAATTAATCCGGGAATTAATTATCAGAGAAAGAATTAATCTGGGATTAATTGCGTCGAGAATTTATCTGGGATTAAATTCATCGAAAAGAGAGAACGTGATTAATTTGGAATTAATCGGCAAAATGAATTTAATAGTGAAATTGGATTTTTTAGTATTTAATTTATTTAATTGGGCTAAAATAATAAATTAGATATATTAATTGAAATTGGATTTCAATGCGGAATTAAATTGGATTTTAATTCTAGCGAACGAATTAATTTGGAATTAATTCGTAAGCGACTTTCGTAATAATTTTGCTAGGCATTATTATTTAATTGAATTGGATTTAATTACGCTGCGGCGGAAAATTCATTTAGTCGGATTAAACGAAACCGAGCCCAAAGTGTATTGTGTGAACCAACTTGAATTCTGAATTCAATGTGGTGGGACCCACTAACTTACATCGACTTATCACAAGAATGATGGAAGCGGTTGGATGCATTAAATGTAATATTTTACACAACTAAAGTGTGTTGGGCAAGTTTTGTAACACTTGCTTTTTGGTTTTTGAAACAAGTCAACACACACACTTTTTAACAAGTTTTGGAAACTTAAAGAAACTATTCATTCTCTCTCTCATTACCTCAAAACCGTGAGCTTGCTCTCTCCCTCAGGTTGTTTCATATAGACATCCCCCGCGAGGTTCCCATTAAGGAAAGTTGTTTTGACATCCATCTGCCAAATCTCATAATCAAAGTGTGCAGTTAGTGCCAATAAAATTCGAATGGACTTTATCATTGCAACAGGCAAGAAGGTTTCGTCAAAGTCAATTCCTTGGATTTGTCTATAACCTTTCACCACCAACCTAGCCTTATAGGTTTGGATGTTACCTTATGCATCAATTTTACGCTTGTAAATCCACTTGCATCCTATAGGTTTTATCCCTTCAGGTGCATCCACCAAGTCCCAGACTTGATTCTGATACATAGAGTCTATTTCGGATTTCATGGCCTCAAGCCACTTGACTGAATCAATGTCACGCATTGCTTCGTCATAACTGGTGGGATTGTCATTATCAATGACCAGATCATGTTTCTTATCAATATGGAAACCATATCTTTCAGGCTCATATCTTTCCCTACCAGACCTTCTAAGTTCATAACCTTGTGGTTGTTCCGTCGCTGCCCTTTTAAGGGGCATGGGGTTTAGTTCTATGTTAGTTTGTTCTTCTCGTACCTCATCGAGGTCAAGTCTACTCCCATTATATTTCTTGAGAAGGAATTCATTCTCTAGAAATTTAGCATTTCGTGAGACAAATATTCTTTGTTCATTTGGGACGTAGAACACGTATGCTCTTGAGTTCAAGGCATATCCTACAAACTTACATTTAACTGCCCTATCATCCAATTTTTTAGTTTGTGTGAGCTTAACATATGCGTCACATCCCCAAACTCTTAAATAACTAAGACTATGACGTTTCGCGGACCATAACTCATATGGTGTTTGACTAAAACTCTTGGAAGGAACTTGGTTTAGTAGTAGTGTTGCAGTTTCTAAAGCAAGACCCCAAAATGAAAGAGGTAGATCTGTGCCTAGAATCATTGATCGAACCATATTTAATAATGTATGATTTCTCCTTTCGGAGACCCCATTATGCTGTGGAGTTCCCGGAGGAGTCCACTGGGAAACAATGCCATTTTCTCTCAAGTAATCTTGAAATACGTCGCTTAAGTATTCACCACCTCGGTCAGACCTTAGTGACTTAATACTTTTATTAAGCTGGTTTTCTACTTCAGCTTTGAAGTCTTTGAATTTCTCAAAGGCTTCAAATTTATACCGCATAAGGTACACATACCGATATCGCGAGTGATCATCGATAAAAGTAATGAAGTAGGAGAATCCACCTCTACCGGTGACTGACATTGGTCCGCATACATTAGAGTGTATGAGTTCTAATGTCTCCGCTGCACGCTGTCATTTACCTTTGAAGGGTAATTTGGTCATTTTACCAAGTAAACAAGACTCACAAGTTCCATAAGGTTCATATTTGAAGGGTCTGAAATACCCATCCTTATGTAGCTTAGTTAATCTTGTTTCATTGATATGACCTAAGCGACTGTGCCATAGAAGTGATTCATTGAGATTATTCGAGTTAACGTTTTATATATTAGAGGTTGAACATTCTTTGTTAGTTTGTAAGACATAGATACCATTATTCAAAATACCATCTCCATATTATATTTCATTGAAATAAATAGAACATTCATTACAAATTATTAGGCATGAAAAACCTTTATTACATAAAGAAGAAATTGAAATGATGTTCTTTACTAGAGAAGGTACATAAACACAATCTTCTAAGTCTAAAACTAAACCATTTGGAAAAACTAATGAATAAGTCCCCACGCACAATGCAGCCAATTTTGCTCCATTACCCATGCGTAAGTCAACCTCCCCATGACGGAGTCTCCTACTGTTTCTCAGGCCCTGCACATTGTTACACAAGTGAGTCCCACAACCGGTGTCAAACGCCCAAGTAGAAGGTTCAGAGTTTTGAGAATATAGTTCAATCATATACAACATACCTGAAGCATTGGGCTTATTGACCTCTTGGACTTCCCTAGCTTCATTGGCTTTCAAGGATATGCAGTCTTTCTTCTAATGACCATTCTTTCCACAAAAGAAACATTTCTCATTTCCCATTTCCCATTTCCATTTTCTTCTTCACCATACCATTGGGCTTTAGGTGATCTGGAGCCTTGGCCTTATCCTTATTTTTCTTTGGGCCTCGTGGCTTCAGGTCCGTACCCGTAAGCATGACGGAGGTTTTAAGCTCCGGTTTCAAGTCCTTCTCTGCTTGCTTTATCAGATTGTGCAATTCTGCTAAAGTAGCTTCTTTATCAGACAGATGAAACTGCATAATAAAGTTAGAGAAGTCTTGTGGTAAGGACTGAAAAATTAGATCATGACCTATCTCATGATCCATGATGAACCCGAGGTTGGCCAATTTTTCAATGTGTCCAATCATCTTAAGCACATGTCCACTAACAGATCCTTCCGTATACCTTGTTTGGAATAAAACACATGACACTTGAAATCTCACGGTATGAATGGAAGTTGCATACAACTCCTTCAAGTGAAAGATGATGGTTTGAGCATCCATATCTTCGTGAGCTTTCTGAAGTTCGTCCGACATAGAGCCAAACATTATGCAAACTACTTGCTCATCATCATCGACGTGTTTCTTCCAAGCATCAAATGTATTTTAGTCAGCATCTTCTGCGGGATCAGGGGGAAAATTTTTTTCTTGTCGTAAGATAATTTTAAGGTTTCTAAACCAGTCATTGTAGTTGTCCCCTTTGAGCTTATGCTCATTAAGGTTGGAACGAAGTGATATTCTGTTTTCCATTTAAATGTTTGTGAAATATTTTAACCCACCTCTTAACAGAGAATGTTAAAATTAGGAATATGTTTTCATTAACGTTTCATAATAACATGGGCTTTTAATATTATGAAGTTGCTCCCACTAAATTATTTTAAAATTTTAAGCAAATCGCATCAACCCCAATATGATGGATTTCTTGTGGGCAAGGATCCCATTATCATCATTTCACAACTTCGACTAGGGTCGGTCGTTATTGTTGGTTTCTAATTAGGTCCCAAGATTCATGAAATCAAGCAAGAAAAACGCATGAATACACAAAGGAGTAAGACAAAATACATACTCACATTGAACGGTTTTGTTGCAAAGAAGAACAAGACCATTTTCCTCCTTGTTGAAGCTCGGTTTGGCCTCCTAGAACAGCAGGAACTGCTCGATTTTGAGCTGTGATGGCTCCTCCAAAATCGGCCATTGAAGAACTCCATGGAAGCTCAAAGCTTCAAGCTCCAAAAATAAATCCAAGCTCATGTGTTAGTTTCCCTATCACCATAATATAACCTAAGGTGTGCTAGCACTTCTTCATCTTCCTTACTTCTCATTTTATTCGGTCAAACCAGATTATTTTTGAGAAGAAACGGTTCCAAAATCGTGAGAAGAGAAGGAAGAAAAGAGAGGGAAGAATGAGATGCGTAAAAGGGAGAGAGAAAAGGTAGGTTAAAAAAATGTGTATTTAGTTTATATATTTTCAAAAAATAATAAACCATTTACCAAATTTCTACTTTTCCTTAAATGCAAAAGTCAAAAGCCAAAAAGCAAAATTCAAAAAGCAAATGCCTCTAATGCTTTTCAACTACCACATCAATCACTCAAATCAATCAATCAAATTGTCACATCACTCAAAGTGACATGTGATTTGACGCTTGAAGTGACTAGCGATTTGATGCTTGATTTGACTTGCGTGCCGCACTCGAATTCGAAATGCGAATGCGCTCGCAAATAATCCCGGGCTCGGGTTCGCTAATTCTAAATTAACGAATTTTCTGTTGCGTCGTAATTAAATGATTACGCCTAGCGAAATCACTATTCACATCACTAACGAATTAATTCTAAATTAATTCGTTCGCCCGAATTAATATCTAATTTTAATTCTGCGTCAAAATCCAACTTCGCATAATATATCGAATATATTATTTGATCGATTAATTCCAAATTAATCATTCTCTCTCTTTAATTAATATTTTATCCCAGATAAAATATCTCTGTAATTAATCCCAGATTAATTTACTCTCTCTTCTAATTAATCCCAGATTAATAAAGTGCGAGTTATATGTCATCGGTGAATCTTCAGGAAGTGACCCATGAGATCCCCAGATATGTTGGCAGTAAATACGGTCGTCGGACTATCCGAACACGTAAGTACCTCGTACTACGTTTATACCGATTTACAAGACAAGGTTGGCTTCTAGCAAAGCGCCATGCCTACCCAATTCTCCAGAAATATCCTTATAGGAATATATGATCTATATCAAGCGTATTATACCGAAGTATTGTGTATTTTTGTCCAGTATCGGATGTTCACGTGCTAGGCCTAGGGCTGGAATTGTGTCTGCCCCGTACGAAGCACATATCGGATGTCTTGCAACTAGTCTCTATAATCGGATATACATGACCTTGTCATAATATCCCGATAGCTCGAGCATTTAAGAGAACGGGTTCCGTATCCTACGTGACCATCATCTCCATATGACTGGAGTGACACTTCCATCTTGACATCACACCCAACACACTATGATTCTCAATATACCCAGCATCGGCGTACACAGAACCGGTTAAAGCCCTGGACGACCTCAACTAAAGTATATTGATTGTCGTATGCATTAGCGGTGCAAGTCTCAAGTTAAGACCAAATACACCTACCCTGATTGCAGACTCCCATAGACACATAGTCATACTACCAATGGGATTCTACGGGGGGTCTATCTAGAGCGAAGCTGTTTCCCGTACCATCAGTAAAACACAACCTCCTATTACACTTGCATGAGTATCCTATACCCAAATATATGAGAACTATGCCGTTGTGCCCTCACAAACGTGCACTAGTGTAATACTAGTCTTTACGTATTTATCGATGTCCAATCTCGATAATACTCTAACTAGGGATATTTAATGATTTATCCTACGTGGACTGATACTGTCTTATATCATTCTCCGTCCAGGATTAAATCATAGAGACCTATCATCATTTATATATCTAGGTGATCTAATCACAAATGATAAGAGTACAATCTCTTTTGTCACATAGTTAATTTGTACAACAACACCATGATCTGTACAAATAATGACGCTATGGGTCATAATTGTCCAACAATCTCTCACTTGGCCTATAGCCAGTCACTCGAGTCTCTGACACCCGAACTATGTACGGTTGGCTCAAATTGCTGAGAAATGTTTTCGTCAGTGGATTTTCATGATTATCGTCTGATGCGATTTATTCGATCATCACATCGCCACGTGTATGATCCGAACGAATCAGATGAATAGTCGAAGTATGTATCTGGATCGTTGATGAGACCATTAATTCTTTAGCCTGTGCTGACGCCTAGCTCAGCTGCTAACATAACCATATCTAATCTAATTAGATTTGTTATTGACCCATATGGCTTCTATTGCTGCTTCAGCTGCTGCAATTAACCCGCATTTGTTGTTTATTTGGTAACAGTATCTTGCTTGGAAGATTTCCAGCTCACTGTACCATTATTCAAACTGTATAGTACCGTTTGCGACTTTTAGTCATCTTTATCGGTTATAGGAAACCTGCTACAGTGATCCCAGTCACTTCAAGTTCCCCTTCTCCATAGACTAAGACAGCATCCTTAGTTCTCTAAGATACTAACGGATGTTCTTAACATCAATCCAGTGACTTTCACTCGGATTGGCCTGTTTGTGAATCCATATGCTCAAAGCGTATGAGACACCAGGTCGCGTACATTTTTCAATGTACTGTTTCTCGAAGAGTATTTCGAAAGCCAAGCTTTCGCCGATAGTTATTTTATGGGAATATCATTTCCAAGAAATGACGTATTATCATTATTTTATATAGGACAGCCACTGTCAGTGCGCTCCCACTAACCCTCTTATATACACAAGAATCATTTCGTTTTGAATTTAACCATAAACTATTTATGATTACATCAAAACGATAATTCCTAGAACCTATGCTTGCTTCAATCCAAACATGGATCGAATGACAAGCATTATCCAAATGGATTTACTGTGGCAACAGGTAAAAGGTTGAATCGTAATCAATACAATGTTGATAACGATACCTTTCCGCTAAAATCCTAGCTTTATACGTTGGTATGTTGCCATCCATGTATGTCTTCCTTGAAGACATATATAGTACCAATAGGCACAATGCCTTTTGGTACATCAACTAGTATCCAAACTGGTTGATATACATGGAATCCATTTCGGATTATATGGCACTTTGCCATAATAGGGAGTCGATACCTTGTATCACTTCCACATATGTAGTTAGTTGGTATTCCTCAATAAGATAGACATCTTTATGAGGTGAGATCAGAAACTCATACCCCAGGTTATTTTCTGACTCTATCCGACCTCGCGGTTCTTGTGTATTCGAAGATTAATGGTATAGTTTCATCCTTGATAAACTATATGTGTTCCATTAAGGATTCGGTGCCTTGAACAGTATTACTCCGATTTTCATCGAGTTTTACTATCCTCCCACTTACCACTGCATATCGGTATTCCTCTTAGGGAAAACCGCATGGTGAGCAACAATCTAATTGCTCTCTTGTGAGGTGTATAAGTACAATACTTATAGTATCCCTAGGATAACCAACATTTGGCACTTATCCTATTTGGGTTCTTGTTTGGTATCATCCAAACATATGCCTAGCATACCCAAATTTATCAGGAATGAGAAACTCGGTTTCTTTATCGTTCATATCTAATATGTTATCTGTCAAACATATATTTTTGGAACCTTATTCTAAATAAGTTCTGCACTGTTTAGCGTATCCGTTGAAGGAAATGGTAGCTCAGAGCGACTCGTGATTAACCTTATCATGTCTAACAAAATTTGGTTAATCATGTTCGGACACACGATCTAATTGACGTGTTCCGGGAGGAGTCCTCATTTGAAAGAATACTATTCTCTTTCAAGTATACTAGAAACTTATTGCTTAAGTATTTTCCATTACGGTCTTACTGTGGCGGTTTAATTCTTTAGCCGATCTGTTTGTCTATTTCGTGTCGAAACTTGAAAGTTTCCGATTTGTGTTTCAAAAGAAACACATAACCATACACGATGCCACATCCATAAAGGTCACGAAATATTCATATCCATATCTAGCCTAGCTAGACATGGGCCCACTTGCTTCACTATGAACTAGGGCTAACAGATTGGTGGCACTGACACTTTTACCAAGTAAATAGTGTTTTAGGCGCTTTGCCCAATAAACTAGATTCATAGACTTTATTTGAATGAAATCAAATTAGTCCTGGTACCCGCTCTTCAAAAGTACGGATATACGAGTCTTGTTTGATAGTGTCCCTGACAACTATGCCACAATTAGTTTCTTAACTGATCAAATCAGTTTGAGCTATTTATTTGTCATGTTATATATTTGAGATATTATTTATATTCAAAATATAAATTCTGTTATTCACATCTAATGTGTTTATCTCAATATCATCTTTATATAATGAAACACTTTAGTGTTCTAGAATATAAAGGTACACCCGGAGCGGGTTATACGCGATATGGAGATAATGTTTCTAGTCAAACTAATTACATTATAACAGTTTCCAAATCTAGGTAAATACCCAAAGGTAGTTCCTAAATTTGGCTATCTACGGTTAAAACAGCGACTTTCATCCCGTTTCCAATTCGCAGATAAATCTCAATCGAAGTCAGTATCCTGTTCAAAACAGATTCTGAACATCAATATATATACTTTATGTACCACACTAAGTATCTAAAATCTAATTTTAATACTAGCTGTGAACATAATTATGACAATCATTTTTGAAGTCAGAGCCTTGCTCGTCTTCAATTCCTTCTTGGGATATGTCTTTTTTACAATAATAATGATTTTGCCTTTGCCATTTTCAATATTCCGGTAGCCTTTGGCCAAGCCTCGGGTTTCTAGAATATTGAAGTAAGGTGTGTCTTGCACTACTTGCCTAATTGCAAACTTTGACTTTGTCTCCTTGAGAATAGTCATTAATTCTCCAAGAATTATTTATTGCAATTTTAAAAGTACTTATAAGATTTAATCTTTGAATATCCTTCAATTTCAATATCATACTTTAAGAATCTAATTTTTAGTTCTGATAAAGAAATTAAGGAGTCTATATGACAAGTATAGTGGATTAAGCACTAAAGTTATCATTACATGAATATTCCAAATATCATGTTCCACTTATTTGCTTAACTCCAGGCTTAGGCTTAATATGTTATTTTATCAAATAAAGTAACTTATTATTTTCAAGAGTATCTTGAAATTACTCCCAATTAGAAAATTAAAGTCGTTTAAATACATTTTCACTCATGATTATGTTTTAAACACTAATCTTTCATTTATTTCTTGATTCTAATAGTCCAACTATTTAATCAACAATTTGTGGTACTATTTATTATAATGATTATAATAGTCCAACTATATAATCAAATATCATTTAAATTAATTAACCTCAATTACATTGATTACTATAATCAAATTATAAAATCAACTGTAAATTGAAATTAATTAATTTAAATATAGTGATTAATATAATCCAATTATATATAATCAACTATAATACAGTCCAACTGTTTATTAAAACAACAATTTAAATATTAGTCCAACTAACATTTAATTTAACGACGAAATAATTTGTGATTGAGCGCGTATGGCGAATAATTGAACGAATATTGCAAATTCAATTCTTGCCTCCCACTATTTTTCGGCGAGCCTCTAACCCTCTGTCGAGTACTCGGGAAACCGTGTTTCCTAGTGGGCTAGGATCCCGTTAAATATCACACAATCTTGACTTTGGCCAACAAATTGTATGATAATTAAATAGGTAGATCTCTAAGATCAATTGGACCCAATCCAATTCCTAGATCCGGTAGGGGGATATCCAAATCCGAAACATATATCTTATATATGCCAATACATCCAATGTATTACCTAACCTATTTCCTCTGAATCAACTAAGCCTTGGCTTTGGCACAACAAACTTAGTGATCCCAGTCAAGCGCGACCCATTGACCATGGAAAGCTTCGTAATCAATGTCGATGGACAAGAAGTGGTCTTGACTTTGGCCAACAAATCACAACTTGGACAAGACACTGATATGGAACAAAACCTTCGTGATTCAAACACATCTTTGACAGACAAAGGTCTTGACTTTGGCCAACAAACCAATATCGTCTAGGATCTTGAGTGAGAATCACTCAATGGAAGGAAATACGCTTAATATTGAGCGAGGGTTTTTCGCGTGCAAATTGGCAACCAATTTATTATCTTTGTTAAGGTCTCACCATCATACACCCTTAAACATGCATTCTAAACACATAATAAAGCGCATATGAATAAAATAATAATGATATACGGATGGATACTTTACATTGATCCTAGATCAAATCTCTCTCTTTCTCTCTCCAACTAGCACTTGTATTACTTCTACCCGTTACACTACACTTCTTAAGAAACCTCATTTACATTGAGGGGAATAGGTGAGAAGAGAAATACAATAAGAATAAAGGTGATAAGGCTGGACACGCAGGTCCAATTAATAAATCAAATTTATTACACAATTTCCAAAATTGCCCCACCCGACTAATATCCATCTGATATACATTATTCATGCATCGCAACCATGTATTCATACAAGCATGTTATCAATCAATCTAATCCAATTAATTAATCTGATAATTAGTGATCATCCAATGTTCAAACAACGATTTGATTTTTGCTCGAGTCAAACTGTTTTGCGAATAAGTACTCAAAGTACGAATTCTTGAATTAAATTAAACTACAAAATTAAATCCAATTCAATTTGTATTTAATTCTAATTCATTATTTAATTCCAAATTAAATATTACACTTTATTAACGAACCTTTACGACTTAAATTCCAAATTTAATCGCAATGGGTCTAAAAGCCCAATTAACATCTAATGTTTATTTAATTAAAGTCCAATGGGCTTTTAATTAATTTCTTCAAGGCGTGGACTTTTGGTCAACTCGGGTCAAACCGAATAACCAAAATCCAATCCGGGATTTACCCCATAAGCCTTTAAATTAATTTTGGCCCATTAGGCCCAATTAAATAATTAAGGTCCATTAAGTCATAATTGGACTTTTTGGATGCGGTTTTGGGCCCAATTGGATCCAACCAAATTGGCCTAAACCTAACTTGGTACAACCAAGCCCAAAACCCCAATTACAACTTATAAGGCCCAATTTCCAAAATAAGCCCAAATTAATTAACTTATAAAATTCCAAATTCCATAATTAATTAACATAAGTGTAATACACAATTAATCATCCAATTAACATTCCTCAAACATCAATTAGCCTAATTAATCATGCACTTTAATAACAAATAGTGTCCAACACAATTTCATCAAAATCAAACCCAATACATGCTACTTTATTCTCGGCAATTAGGGGGTTTTTCCAATCCGATTCGGTTTCAATCCAATTGAATCCACAATAATCATTTCCCAAATCAATTCAACTCATCCAATGAATTAAAATCAAAAAACAAAATGAATTTCAAATGTTCAAGAATTCGGCCAAGCCACTTTAAAAGGGAAAAATTGTTCCAAATCAAAATTCAATCCAATTGAACTTCAAAACAACATTACCCACTTGTTTTAAGTCATCCAATGATCAAACAAACAAAAATCACCAAGAAATTAGGGTTCATCATTTTCGGCCTACTCCAAAAATTTGGGGAAAAATGGATCCAATCCAATTTCATGAAATTGAACATACACAACTTCAATTCATCAATATACAAGCATACTTAATCAATCAATTCAACCAAATCATGCTTCAATTGATTTTACCCAATTTTAACCCTAACTTTTTCATGCTTGATCAAAGCTCAAAGATACCATTGTTGATTTCTAATTAGGTCCCAAGATTCATGAAATCAAGCAAGAAAAACGCATGAATACACAAAGGAGTAAGGCGGAATACATACTCACATGAACGGTTTTGTTGCGAAGAAGAACAATACCATTTTCCTCCTTGTTGAAGCTCGGTTTGGCCTCCTAGAACAGCAGGGACAGCTCGGTTTTGAGCTGTGATGGCTCCTCCAAAATCGGCCATTGATGAACTCCATGGAAGCTCAAAGCTTCAAGCTCTAAAAATAAATCCAAGCTCATGTGTTAGTTTCCCTATCACCATAATATAACCCAAGGTGTGCTAGCACTTCTTCATCTTCTTTGCTTCTCATTTTATTCGGTCAAACCAGATTAATTTTGAGAAGAAACTGTTCCAAAATCGTGAGAAGAGAAGGAAGAAAAGAGAGGGAAGAATGAGATGCGTAAAAGGGAGAGGGAAAAGGTAGGTTAAAAAAAATGTGTATTTAGTTTATATATTTTCAAAAAATAATAAACCATTTACCAAATTTCTACTTTTCCTTAAATGCAAAAGTCAAAAGCCAAAAAGCAAAAGTCAAAAAGCAAATGCCTTTAATGCTTTTCAACTACCACATCAATCACTCAAATCAATCAATCAAATTGTCACATCACTCAAAGTGACATGTGATTTGACGCTTGATGTGACTAGCGATTTGACGCTTGATTTGACTTGCGTGCCGCACTCGAAATCGAAATGCGAATGCGCTCGCAAATAATCCCGGGCTCGGGTTCGCTAATTCTAAATTAACGAATTTTCTGTTGCGTCGTAATTAAATGATTACGCCTAGCGAAATCACTATTCACATCACTAACGAATTAATTCTAAATTAATTCGTTCGCCCGAATTAAAATCTAATTTTAATTCTGCTTCAAAATCCAACTTCGCATAATATATCGAATATATTATTTTATCGATTTATTCCAAATTAATCATTCTCTCTCTTTAATTAATATTTTATCCCAGATAAAATATCTGCGTAATTAATCCCAGATTAATTTACTCTCTCTTCTAATTAATCCCAGATTAATAAAGTGCGAGTTATATGTCATCAATGAATCTTCGGGAAGCGACCCATGAGATCCCCGAATATGTTGGCTGTAAATACGGTCGTCGGACATCCGAACACGTAAGTACCTCGTACTACGTTTATACCATTTTACAATACAAGGTTGGCTTCTAGCAAAGCGCCATGTCTACCCAATTCTCCAGAAATATCCTTATAGGAATATATGATCTATATCAAGCGTAGTATACAGAAGTATTGCGTATTTGTGTCCAGTATCGGATGTTCACGTGCTAGGCCTGGGGCTGGAATTGTGTCTGCCACGTACGAAGCACATATCAGATGTCTGGCAACTAGTCTCTATAATCGGATATACATGACCTTGTCATAATATACCGATAGCTCGAGCATTTAAGAGAACGAGTTCCGTATCCTACGTGACCATCATCTCCATATGACTGGAGTGACACTTCCATCTTGACATCACACCCAACACACTACGATTCTCAATATACCCAGCAGCGACGTACACAGAACTGGTTAAAGTCCTGGACGACCTCAACTAAAGTATATTGATTGTCGTATGCATTAGCGGTGCAAGTCTCAGGTTAAGACCAAATACACATACCCTGATTGCATACTCCCATAGACACATAGTCATACTACCAATGGGATTCCGCGGGGGGTCTATCTAGAGCGAAGCTGTTTCCCGTACCATCGGTAAAATACAACCTCCTATTACACTTGCATGAGTATCCTATACCCAAATATATGAGAAATATGCCGTTGTGCCCTCACAAACGTGCACAAGTGTAATACTAGTCTTTACGTATTTATCGATGTCCAATCTCGATAATACTCTGACTAGGGATATTTAATGATTTATCCTATGTGGACTGATACTGTCTCATATCATTCTCCATCCAGGAACAAATCATAGGGACCTCTCATCATTTATATATTTAGGTGATCTAATCACAAATGATAAGAGTACAATCTCATTTGTCACATAGTTAATTTGTACAACAACACCATGATCTGTACAAATAGTGACGCTATGGGTCATAATTGTCCAACAGTTATAAAATACGATAATTAGGTAGGTTCCCAACAAAATTATGATATAAATCACAATTCCTTGATCATTGGGTTGGGCAATCAAACATGCCATAGCTTATGCTAGTCCTTGTGGACAATCAAACTTTGCCACCAAGTTATAAGACCACGCCTAAGGGTCGCTGCGTCTAATGACTCAGAGAAGTCAAATCATTGTCAATAGTACGATTTAGGGACAAATTGGTATTGGTCAGTCTGGTAAAGCCTAGTCCTTCCAATACGGTTTAAGCCATTTGGGTTTATACTTTACAATGGGAGGAAAATTTTAGACTTAAATTATTATTGAGGACTTAAATTATTATTCACGTTTTTTTTCAAATGTGTGAACTTTAAATGCAATTTCACAATTCAAATCTTGACCAAATCATGCAAACCTTGTGCCTAAAAGTAAGTTCAGGGTGTTAGCTTTCCAACGAGCTTTTACACATCCAATTTCGAGTTCAAATGAGAGAGAACTAATCTAAACAAAAACGGTGCACTGATACCACTGTTGGGAAGCGGCCGCGAGTGCGCAGTGGAAAATTAAAAATTATGATGATGCAATCCCTTTGCCCAAGACCCATTTGTTTTGATTATTCTACAAGCCTAGGCATGTTACTATATATTCTAAGCATAAAAACTCATAAAACATGCAAAGGACATAAACATAAACATGCTAACTATCATAAGAACTCTAATTAAAATAAAGAAAGAAAAAGACTTACTTGAACCGAAGACTCCTCCAGTCCTCCCTCCAATCTACAAGTTTTTCTCGAATTCAGCAAGCTCTTCCACATTCCAAAGAGCCACCCAAGTGTGTGGCCTCCAAAGGTGCACACACCAAAGCCAAAACTCAAAGGCAAGACTACGCCTTGAGTGCACAAGTATTTTGCCCTTGGTGCTAGCCTAGGCAAATACCTCAAAACTTTTAACTTGAGATTCTTCTAGTCAATTAGACTTAAGGATCCTCAAAATCAGTGGCTTACTCTTAAACTTTAGAGTTTCTCACTTATATAAACCCAAGATATGAAAAGGTTTTTAGTCTAAAATTTGTAAAGAATTCTTTGGGTTTATATAGGTGCTCCAAAGACAACAAAATTAATTAAGAATCCGATGTGGGATAAATGCTAATTAAATCTTAGCCATTGGATCTTAATATAGTGGTTTAATGAGATTATAAAACCCTAATAAGAGTTTGGGCCGAATTGGAATTCAAAACAAATAAAATAAAATAAAATAAAAAAACGCAGATTATTTATTTATTTGTTTATATTCTTATTCATTTTTCCAATTCCCAAAGTGCCCTTATAGTCATTCACCAATCCCTAAGCCGCTTTGGAACCTCATAAATGATCTGTTCAATAATTAAACACATTGAACCATTTATGAACAATTCCTACAGCAATCATATATGCTGTTAAATTTGTATTGTGCACTGTTAACCATTGATTTCGACTTTGTTGTGTGTGACCTTTTGGGTTCTCCTCAAGTTAGACATGAAATGAATCGTGATAATTTAATCCAACATAAATTATCCTCCGATCAGATTCAATGACCAAGGTTGACATCTAGCAACATGCCAAGGCCCCAAAATGAGAAGGAAAGATATATACACATTATGTATGTGATTTTAATATGATACGGTCCCTCACCTTACTGTATCCCCACCGTTTGACCTAGGGTATGGAAAATGTCTACCCATATAGTCAAAGGTATGATGTTGATAGTGTCATGAATCGTTAACCCAAGAATCTCACATGATTCTTCCATTGTGGCCACAGTCTCAAGCACTAATCACACATACCAACCCGCGAACTGGAATACTACTCTTATAAGAAAATATTATCCGAGAGAGTGGCGATTCTCTGTTGTATCTTTACAAACTTCATGTGTTTCAACAAATGACCCAATCATACCCTTATGACCGGATCTTTTAAACCGGGGAAGGAGAATGTCAAAGTTATTTGATCCACACATAAGATTGTAAAGACCTCAAGTCTAATGACTTGTCATACAATCGATACATAAAAGTTCTCACAGACACGTGGGATAAACACTCCATGTGAAAACTTTCAGCGGTCAGTTCGATGGACACGAGCAACTCATGCATCCATGTGATACACCAAGCGGACGGATCTCCGTTAGTAGCCTATGAGATCGACTACCCCACTTAAGGGTGGATCATATCATCATGCTAGTCTCTCTGCTTTCTGAACGCCCAGATTATTCACAAAACTATGAATATGAACGTTTGAGAGTAATAATTTTCATAAGGCGTGGAAGCCATCATCTTATTACTCCAAGGGCTTTATTACATTGTTTGATGATTCATATAATTTATGTAAGACACGTATAATAAAGATTGTCATTTTATTAATTAATGAAAATATTACAAATACATGTACATATAGCCCATCCACAAGTTGGGTATAGGGCATATCCCTAACAAAATGTTGTTAGATGAGTCGTGAGGGATGATATTTGAGCTGTAAGTGCAACAATAGGATCCACCTCATATATACCAGCCACCTTAGGCACACTAGTGCGTTCACTTGGCCATTAGAATTTGTTAATGGCCATCTCCTCTAATAAAGCATAGGCGCCTTCAGCAGATTTTTTGAACAAAATTACCACGGTCCTGTTGGATAACATGACCCATAGCGTCACTATTTGTACAGATCATAGTGTTGTTGTACAAATTAACTATGTGACAAGGAAATTGCACTCTCATCATTTGTGATTAGATCACCATAGATGTATAAATGAAGAGAGGTCCCTATGATTAGTTCCTGGATTGAGATGATATGAGACAGTATCAGTCCACGAAGGATTAATCATTAAATATCCCTAGCCGGAGTATTATCGAGACTGGACATCGATAATGCGGAATAGGCTAGTATTGCACTTGTGCGCGTTGTGAGGGCACAACAGGATAGTTCTCATATATTTGGGTATTGGATACTCATGCAAGTGCGGTAGGAGGTTGTGTTTCACTGATGGTATGGGAAACAGCTTCGCTCTGGATAGACCCCTCGGAATCCCATTGGTATTATGACTATGTGTCTATGAGAGTCCGACATCAGGGTAGGTGTGTATGGTCTTAACCTGAGACTTGCACCGCTAATGCTTACGACAATCAGTATACTTTTGTTGAGGTCGTCTAGGACTCTAACCGGTTCTGTGTACGCCAATGCTGGGTATATTGAGAATCGTAGAGTATTGGGTGTAATGTCAAGACGGAAGTATCACTCCAGTCATAGTGGAGATGATGTCACGCATGATACGGTATTAGTGCTCTTAAGTTCTGGCCGGCCATCGGGATATTATGACAAGGTCATGTATATCCGATTATAGAGACTAGTTACCAGACATCCGATATGTGCTTCGGACGGGGCAGACACTTATCCAGCCCCAGCCCTAGCACGTGACTATCCGATACTGGGCCGATATACACGATACTTGGTATACTACGCTTGATATAGATCTTAAATATTCTTAGAGAATATGACCGGAGAATTGGATAGACTTCGTGCTTTGCTAGAAGCCGATCTTGTCTCGTAAATCGGTAGAACGTAGTACTTGGTACGTACGTGATTCGGATATTCCGACGACCGTATTTACTGCCGAATTATCCGGGGATCTCATGGGTCGCTTCCCGATAATCCACCGATGATGCACAACTCGCACTCTTATATAATCTGGGATTATATAGAAGAGAGAGAAAATTAATCTAGGATTAATTACGGAGATATTTTATCTGGGATAAAATATCGTCTTAAGAGAGAGAATGATTAATTTGGAATTAATCGATAAACTAATATATTCGATATATTAAACGAAATTAGATTTCGACGCGGAATTGAAATTGGATTTTAATTCGGGCGAACGAATTAATTTAGAATTAATTCGTTAGCGACGTGAATAGTGAATTCGCTAGGCGTAATCATTTAATTACGACGCGACGGAAAACTCGCTAATTAGGAATTAGCGAAACCGAGCTCGAGTGTGATTGCGAGCGCATTCGTATTTCGAATTCGAGTGCGGCAACGCAAGTCACATCAAGCGTCAAATCACTCGTCACATCAAGCGTCAAATCAAAAGTCACTTTGAGTGATTGATTGATTGATTGATGGATGTGATTGATTGAGTGATAGACACTCAACATGTCACTTTGATAAAGTGAAATGAATAGTTGATGGAAACCAACAATGGCATCAAGAGCCTAAGTTTGAGCATGAAAATTTTAGGGCTTAAAATTTGGGTAACTTGTTTTGAGCATGATTTGAATGAATTGAATGTTTGAGTATGCTTATAACATGTTTAATTAGTGATTGATTGGATCAATTTAATGAAATAATGATTGGATCAATTTTTCCCCAAAAATTCATGTTGGCCGAATGTGATGAGTATTTTGATTCTTGGAATTTTTCATTTTGATTCATTGGATGAGTTGTAATGATGTTGGATGATGTTAATTTAAGATTGAATTGGATTTAATTTTGAATTGAACAAAATCCCCAAAATGCTTATGGTGGCCGAATGGACTTAATGCCCTAATGTCTTGGAAATTTTGATTTTGTGACATTGGATGTGTATGAAATCAAATTGGATTGATTTAATGTCGATTGTGGGTTCGATTGGATTGAAACCAAATCGGACACAAATCCCTCCTTGGCCGAGAGCATTAAAAGCATGTAATGGGTTTGATTTTTCAATTTATGTGTTGGACATATAATAATGAATTGAGCATGATTAATTGGACTGATTTCATGTTTTGGAAATATTGATTTGGGTGATTAATCATGTAATGCACTTTAGGTAATTAAATTACGGAATTGGATTCATGTAATTTAGTTATTTAGGCCTTAAATTGGATTTGGCTTATTATGTTGTAAATGGGCTTATTGGGCTTTGTTGTACAAAGTTGGGTTTAGGCCAAATGGATTGGATCCAATTGGGCCCAAAACCACTACCATAAAGCCCAAATGCAACTTATGAACCTTTAAAGTTTTATTGGGCCTAATGGGCCTAAATTGATTTCTGGGCTTATGGGGTTACTCCTTGATTGGGCTTTGGTTGCCGAAGCCCACGCCTTAAAGAAATTAATTAAAGCCCATTAGACTTGAATTGAATTGACGTTGGACGTTAATCGGGCTTTGAGTCCCGACGCGATTAAATTTGGAATTTAAGTCGTTAAAGGTTTATTAAATAAAGTGTAATATTCAATTTGGAATTGAATAGTGAATTAGTATTAAATACATGTTAAATTGGATTTAATGATGTAGTTTAATTTAATTCATGAATTCGTACTTTGAGTACTTATTCGCAAAAACGAGTTTGACTCGAGCAAAATCAAATCGTTGTTTGAACATTGGATGATCACATAATTATCAGATTAATTAATTTGATTAGATTGATTGATAGCATGCTTTTGTGTGAATACATGGTTGTGATGAATGAATAATGTATATCGGATGGATATTAGTCGGGTGGGGCAATTTTGGAAATTGTTGTAATAAATTCGATTTATTAAATTGGACCTGCGTGTCCAGCCTTATCACCTTTATTCTCTTTGTATTCTCTTCTCACCTATATTCCCCTCAATGTAAATGAGGTTTCTTTAGAAGTGTAGTGTAACGGGTAGAAGTAATACAAGTGCTAGCTTGAGTGAGAAAGGGAGAGATTTGATCTAGGATCAATGTGTTAAGTATCCATCCGCATATCATTATTATTTATTTTCATACTCGCTTTATTATGTATTTAGAATGCATGTTTAAGGGTGTATGATGATGAGACCTTAACAAAGATAATGAAATTGGTAGCCAATTTGCACGCGAAAAGCCCTCATCAAATATCATGCGTCTTTTCCTTCCATTGAGTGATTCTTGCTCAAGATCCTAGATTGGCATGGGTTGTTGGCCAAAGTCAAGCCCTTGTCCGTCGAAGATGTGCTTGAATCACGAAGCTTTGTTCTTATTGGTGTCTTGTCCAAGTTGTGGTTTGTTGGCCAAAGTCAAGACCACTTCTTGTCCATCGACATTGATTACGAAGCTTCCATGGTCAATGGGTCCGCGCTTGACTGGGATCATCAGGTTTGTTGTGCCAAAGCCAAGGCCTAGTTGATTCAGAGGAAAAAGGTTAGGCTATATATTGGATATATAGGCATATATAAGATATATGTTTCGGACTTGGATGTCCACCTACCGGATCTAGGAGTTGGATGAGATCCAATTGATCTTAGAGATCTACCTAGTTAATTATCATACAATTTGTTGGCCAAAGTCAAGATTGTGTGATATTTAACGGGATCCTAGCCCACTAGGAAACACGGTTTCCCGAGTACTCGACAGAGGGTTAGAGGCTCGACGAAAAAGTGGGAGGCAAGAATTGAATTTGCAATATTCGTTCAATTACTCGCCATACGCGCTCAAACAAATATCACTCGTCAATATATTAAAAGTATTAGTTGGACTAATATTTAATGTTGTTTTAATAAAACAGTTGGACTGTATTATAGTTGATTATATATAATTGGATTATATTAATCAATATATTTGAATTAATTAATTTCAGTTTACAGTTGATTTTATAATTGGATTATAGTAATCAATGTAATTGAGTTAATTAATTTGGATTATATTTGATTATATAGTTGGACTATTATAATCATTATAATATATATAGTACCACTAATCGTTGATTAAATAGTTGGACTATTGTAATCAAGATAAAATTGAAAAGTTGGATATTTAAAATATAATCTGGGATTAAAATATTTTAAATGATTTAATTTTCAAATTGGGAAAAAATAATAGGTTACTTTATTTGATAAAATAACTTATTATACCCTAAGCCCATAATTGAGCAAATAGTAGAGCATAAAATCTTTGGAAGATTTATGTGATGATGACTTTAGTGCTTAATTAATATACCTATCGTAAATCTATCTTTAGATTTAATAAGTATTAAAATTGCAATAAATAATTCTTGGAGAATTAATTGACTATTCTAGAGGTGAAAAGTCAAAGTTTGCAATTGGGCATGTTGCACAAGGTGCACATCGTTTCGATATTCCGAAACCCGAGGCTTGGCCAAAGGTTTGTGAAATATTGAAAAGATAATTGACATATCCCAAAGTGACTACCATTTGGATATGGCAGACACGAAGGAATTAAAGAAAGGGCAAGGCTCTGACTTTAAAAATGTTTGTCAAAGTTATGTTCACTACTAGTATTGAAATTAGATTTTAAATACTTAGTGTGGTACATAAAATATATGTATTGATGTTCAGAATCTTCTATGAGCAGGATACTGACTTCAAGCTGAGATTGCTCTGCGAATCGGAAACAGGAAGAAAGTCGCTGTTTCGACCGTAGATACCTAAGTTTAGGAACTACCCTTCGGGTGTGTACTTAAATTAGGAACTGTTATAATGTAACTAGTTTGACTAGAGACATTATCTCTATATCAGTGTTTAATCCATTGTGGATAAACCTTTATATTCTAGAACACTAAGTGTTTCATTATATAAAGATGATACTGAGATAAACACATTAGATGTGAATAACAGAATTTATATTTTGAATATAATTGAAATCTCAAAACATATAAAATGACAAATAAATAGCTCAAATTGATTTGATCAATCGAGACTTATTTGTGGCATTGTTGTCTGGGACACAATTAAACAAGATTCGTATATCCACACTTTTGAAGAGTGGGTACTAGGACTGATTTGACTATTCAAATAAAGTCTACGAATCTAGTTTGTTAGGTAAAGTACCTAAAACACTGTTTACTTGGTAATAGTGTAAATGCCACCGATCTGTTAGCCCTATTCATGGTGAAGTTAGTGGGCCCATATCTAGCTAGGCTAGATGTGAACATGAATATTTCGTGACCTTAACGGATGTGGCATCACGTTATGGTTATGTGTTTCTTTTGAAGAACACAGATCGGAAACTATTAGAGTTTCGACACGAAGTAGATAAACAGATCGACTATAGTATTATGCCGTCACAGTTAAGACCGTAATGGAAAATACTTAAGCAGTAAGTTTCAAACATACATGAAAGAGTATAGTATTCTTTCAGATGAGGACTCCTCCCGAGACACGTCAGTTAGACGGTGTGTCCGAACGAAAACCGAATTTTGTTGGACATGATAAGGTTATCACGAGTCGCTCTGAGCTATCATTTCCTTCAACAGATATGTATTAACAGTGCAAAACTTATTTAGAATAAGGTTCCATATAATCTGTTTGACAGAATTATATAGGATATGAACATGAAAGAGACAGGGTTTCTCATTCCTAATAATTTGGGTATGCCAGGCATAACGTTTGGATGATACCAAACTAGAACCCAAATTGGATAAGTGCCAATAATAGGTTATCCTACGGGAAACCATAAATATAGTACTTATAAATCTCACATGAGAACAATATAATTGTTGCTCACCATGCGGTTTTCCTAAGAGGAACACCGATATGCAGTGGTCAGTGGGAGGATAGTGATACTCGATGAAAATCGGAGTAATACTATTCGAGGCACGAAGTCCTTAATGGAACACAAACAGTTCATCAATGATGAATCTGTACCATTAATCTTCGAATACACAAGAACCGCGTAGATCGGAGAGAATCAGAAAACAACCTGGGGTATGGGTTTCTGATCTCACCCCTTAAGATGTAAATCTTACGGAGGTATACCAACCGACTACGTACGAGGAAGTGATACAAGGTATCGACTCCCTATTATGGCAAAGTGCCATGAGTCCGAAATGGATTCCATGTATAACAACTATGTTTGGATACTAGTTGTTGTACCACAAGGCATTGTGCCTATTGGTACAATAAACGTCTTCAAGGAAGACATACATGGATGGCAACATACCAACGTACAAAGCTAGGCTTTTGACGGAAAGGTATCGTTATCAACATTGTGTTGATTACGGTTCAACCTTTTACCTGTTGCCATGGTAAATCCATTTTGAAGATGCTTGTAGATACTGCATATTTCTTTATGAAATGTGTCAGTTAATGATCAAAATCGCTTTCCTGAAAAGGAAACCTCTTGGAGGATGCTTACAACATCCTGACGATTTTGTATAACCGACAAACAAGGTTTGCGGTTATTCGATCCATGTTTGGATTGAAGCAAGCATAAGGTTCTTGGAACTGTCGTTTTGAAATAATCATAATGGTTAATGATTTGATTCAAAACGAAATGATTCTTGTGTATATAAGGAGGTTAGTGGGAGCGCACTGACAAGGAAATTCCCATAAAGCAATTGGTGAAAGCTTGGCTTTCATAGAAATTCTCCGTAGAATTCTGGGGAGTAACAACCTTTATTCAAGGAATAAAGATCTACTGGGATAGATTTGGAGTTGTTAACACTCTCTGGAAATTGTACATTTAAAATGTACTTGATAGGGTGTCTCATACGCTTTGAGCATATGGAGTCACAATCGGGTCAATCCAAGTGATAGTCACTGGATTGAAGTTAAGGACATCTGTTAGTATCTTAGAGAACTAAAGATGCTGTCTTAAACTATGGAGAAGGAGAACTTGAAGTGACTGGGATCACTACCGCAAGTTTCCAAACAGTTAAATACTGCGGTACTATAAAGTTTGAATAACGGGACAGTGAGCTGGAAATCTTCCGAGCAAGATACTGTTGCCGAATAAACAACAAATGCGGATTATTGCTGCAGCTGAGGCAGCAATAGAAGCCATTTGGGTCGATAATAAATCTAATTAGATTAGATATAGTTCTGTTAGCAGCTGAGCTAGGCGTCAGCACAAGGCTAAAGAATTAAAGGTCTCATCGACGATCCAGATATATACTTCTATATCATCTGATTCGTTCGGATCATACATCGTGGCGATGTGATGATCGTATAAATCGCGTCAGACGATAATCATGGAAATCCGCTGACGAAAACCTTTTCTCAGCAATTTGAGCGAACCGTACATAGTTCGGGTGTTCGACACTTGAGTGACTGGCTATGTGCCAAGTGGGAGATTGTTGGATAACATGACCCATAGCGTCACTATTTGTACAGATCATAGTGTTGTTGTACAAATTAACTATGTGACAAGGAAATTGCACTCTCATCATTTGTGATTAGATCACCATAGATGTATAAATGAAGAGAGGTCCCTATGATTAGTTCCTGGATTGAGATGATATGAGACAGTATCAGTCCACGAAGGATTAATCATTAAATATCCCTAGCCGGAGTATTATCGAGACTGGACATCGATAATGCGGAATAGGCTAGTATTGCACTTGTGCGCGTTGTGAGGGCACAACAGCATAGTTCTCATATATTTGGGTATTGGATACTCATGCAAGTGCGGTAGGAGGTTGTGTTTCACCGATGGTATGGGAAACAGCTTCGCTCTGGATAGACCCCTCGGAATCCCATTGGTATTATGACTATGTGTCTATGGGAGTCCGACATCAGGGTAGGTGTGTATGGTCTTAACCTGAGACTTGCACCGCTAATGCTTACGACAATCAGTATACTTTTGTTGAGGTCGTCTAGGACTCTAACCGGTTCTGTGTACGCCAATGCTGGGTATATTGAGAATCGTAGAGTATTGGGTGTAATGTCAAGACGGAAGTATCACTCCAGTCATAGTGGAGATGATGTCACGCAGGATACGGTATTAGTGCTCTTAAGTGCTGGCCGGCCATCGGGATATTATGACAAGGTCATGTATATCCGATTATAGAGACTAGTTACCAGACATCCGATATGTGCTTCGGACGGGGCAGACACTTATCCAGCCCCAGCCCTAGCACGTGACTATCCGTACTACTGGGCCGATATACACGATACTTGGTATACTACGCTTGATATAGATCTTAAATATTCTTAGAGAATATGACCGGAGAATTGGATAGACTTCGTGCTTTGCTAGAAGCCGATCTTGTCTCGTAAATCGGTAGAACGTAGTACTTGGTACGTACGTGATTCGGATATTCCGACGACCGTATTTACTGCCGAATTATCCGGGGATCTCATGGGTCGCTTCCCGATAATCCACCGATGACGCACAACTCGCACTCTTATATAATCTAGGATTATATAGAAGAGAGAGAAAATTAATCTAGGATTAATTACGGAGAAATTTTATCTAGGATAAAATATCGTCTTAAGAGAGAGAATGATTAATTTGGAATTAATCGATAAACTAATATATTCGATATATTAAACGAAATTAGATTTCGACGCGGAATTGAAATTGATTTTAATTCGGGCGAACGAATTAATTTAGAATTAATTCGTTAGCGACGTGAATAGTGAATTCGCTAGGCGTAATCATTTAATTACGACGCGACGGAAAACTCGCTAATAGGAATTAGCGAAACCGAGCCCGAGTGTGATTGTGAGCGCATTCGTATTTCGAATTCGAGTGCGGCAACGCAAGTCACATCAAGCGTCAATCACTCGTCACATCAAGCGTCAATCAAAAAAGTCACTTTGAGTGATTGATTGATTGATTGATGGATGTGATTGATTGAGTGATAGACACTCAACATGTCACTTTGATAAAGTGAAATGAATAGTTGATGGAAGTAGATGAAATTGTGTTAGTTGTTGAGACTTTTACCATTTTATTATTTTGATGTATTATTTGGTAATTGTTTTAACATATTTCTTGGAAAATATATAAAGCATTTTGGAAATGCTTTACTACATAATTCAACACATTTTCTCTCCATCTCTCCTTCTCTCTATCTCACGCGCCCAAGGGGCTGCTTCTCTTCTCTTCACTGGCACAGCTCACAGGCGTGAGCTTTGGGGAGGCAATGAGTGGATTTTTCATGGAAAAATCTAAGTGCTAGCACACTTGCGACTATTGCGAAGGTGTTAGGGAGGTTCACCCATGAGGCGGGATCCGTTCGACGAAGTTTGGAGCTTCAAAATTGGATCCAAAACTGCCCAACCAGTGAGCAAATTCTGCAGCAGTTCAGGCGTGAAAACAGTGGGGTTTTTCGCTTGATTCGTCTCCAAAATCGTCTCAACCGATCGATGTGAGTATTCCGCAACTTCGTCGATATGTATTCGCAATGTTTTTCATGCTTATAATCGATCCGGGACCTTAATAGAAACCAACAGGTCCTGTTTATACCATTCAACCCATTGTAAAATAACTGAATTTGAACCTACTCTTCAAAATTATGTTATGGGCACCTTCTAAGTAGATCTTTAAAGCGTTCATAGGCCTCATACAAATTTTCAGTCTCCAACTACCTAAATATGCTAATTTATGTTCTCAGTTGGGCTGATTTAGCTGGTGAAAAAAACCTTTCAAGAAATGTTGTAACCATATCATGCCATGTCATGATGCTCCCTGTCAGAATAGATTACAGCCAACCCCTCGCTTTATCCCTTAAAGAGAATGGGAACAAACGTAGCCGAATGGTCTCTTTAGTGATTTCATTCATCTTTATAGTATCCGCCATCTCCAAGAACATTCGTAAGTTCACGTTGAGATCCTCTACAGCTGAACCCCCAAACTGGTTCTTTTGCACCATGTTGATCAATGAAGGTTTAAGCTCAAAGTTATTAGCATTGATTGATAGGTGCGCAATCCCAGAATAGTTATCGTCTTTGATCGGCTTGAAGTGATCTCGGATTTCCACCTGGCGTGGATTATTCTCTATGTTTTCAGCCGTTATTGCTTCTTTTTCAAGCGTCATTTCTTTCCTATACTCCTCACTGTTCTTTCTATTTCAGGATCAAACAGGAGCGAGTCGAGACTTGTGGATCTTCACATTCACTGAAGCACAAAAAGACATAAAAAATAATCAAATAAAAATAAAACAAATATGAAATTGAAAATAAAAAAAAAATAAAAATCTAAATTAAAGCTAGGGTTACTTGGTAATAGTATTAATGTGAATAAATTAACAATCTCTAGCAACGGCGCCAAAAACTTATTGAGATATTTTATATCGTACCCCAAGTGTACGGTGTCAAGTTTTAATAAATAATAAGTAGAGTGTCGAATCCACATTGATTGT
This sequence comes from Zanthoxylum bungeanum, assembly GCA_019454045.1. NCBI lineage: Eukaryota > Viridiplantae > Streptophyta > Magnoliopsida > Sapindales > Rutaceae > Zanthoxylum > Zanthoxylum bungeanum. Next base: position 51,257 of record SKCR01024024.1, on the reverse strand, counting down.
AATCATCCACATTGATTGTAATCAAACTCGCACTAAGTACTATAATTAATAATCCTAACTTTATTCAGAAAACAACTAAATTTAGAATAAACTAATATTAAAACTAGAAACTAAAGAAACAAGATAGTAAAACGTTCGTTAAGGGTAATCTAAGAAGAGATAAATTCTAGAGTCTGATTTCACGTAGTTATCCCCTATGTATTTGTCACGACATTCAATCCTTATTCTGTTGCATTGTTTATAAGTCAAGAATCCTAAAGTATTCCACTCCCTCTCCCGAGCAATAGTGAAAAGGTTACTAATCACTGACTTAGATATCCCTATAAAAATATAGTAATTAACAATTCATTACGTTCTATGATTCTTTATTAACGACTTCAAATGGATATTTAACTCTACAAATCTCCTAGGTTATATTCTCTAGATCCTATTCAAAACCCCTCTCTCCCGAGCGATAGATTCTAAATATTTATCATCTCAATTTGTGACCAACAAACAAGAAGCATTAAACACAAAAGAATATAAATAAATTGAATTATAACTTCATAAAAATCAAACTGGCAATTAATACATAGGTTCAAACATTGGCTACATCATCCTCTAGAATTATGGAATTAGTTCATGACCAAATAATAAAACAACGAAAGTAATGTCATGAACATAATGGAAATAATTAGAGTTTAAAGATAGAAAATAGATGATAAAACTCGAATTGAATCCCTTCATCTTCGGACGTCACTGCCTTCGTCTCCTCTTGTCGCTCTTCAATCTTCCTCTTTGGATCTCTCTAAAAATATGTGGTTTGAGTCTTGAGTTGTGTATTAGCCTCCTCCCTAGGGTTTTGGACGAGCTTCTATATTTATAGGAAAGTCTTGGAGTCATTGTGCATGTAAAACCCTAAAATTGATGATTCTGGGCTTCAGATGCAGCGTCGCGGCGCCAAAAAGTGGCGTCGCAGCGCTGAACTCACGAGATTTTTGTATGTGATTCACTGAAGGGGGCGTCGCGACGCCAGAAGTGGGCATCGCGACGCCAGACACAATTTCTGGATGCTATTTTCTGCGTTTTTCGCTCTTCCCGTGTGCTTGCGATGCGTCCGTAGGGTCCCAAAACAAGTCAAATTACCCCAAGATCTATGTTCCAATGCTTCTGACAAATAAAACATAAAAGAAACTACAAAATACATTAAATGACACGGAATCTAACAAGATAGTAAGCTTAGAATGCAGGAATAAGTGGGTATAAACCGCACTTATCACTCACACATATGCGCATGCTTGGAACAAACATATACTCCAACTCATGATTCTCATGTGATAATCATGGAGAAAAACCAAATTTTGCTTGTGTCACGTCCACTTTACAATTAGTTTAAGCCATGGCATATGTTTGGTTGTGACTATTCAAATTCCTAAATGCATGTTTCGTGAATGTTGATCACATGCGTGACCTGATCTTCTTAAATTCATCAGGCCACTTTGATCAGCAACATGCATTCACATTGGGCCTTTTATACACATGCATGAGCTTTGGCTATTGTCGCTTGTGCATGTTGATGTATTATGGCTTCTTCAACGCCACATGCATGGCTCTTTTGATTTGATTTCAACTAGTTGCCGTGATTTTTCCGTGAAAGTGTGCAAGGATCGGGTCTATCATTCGATCGTCCGTGTTATAATTCACCATCAAAAATCCGTGAGGGTGGGCTTGGATTAACTCACTTGAGAAAAAAATTTTGAGAAAATTTTCCTCCATGTTTTCTCTCTTTTCAATCTCATTGAAAAGATGAAAAGTGGCAAGGGTAGGTGTTTTCAAGGGAAAAACTTTATATTTATATTTAGAGTTTAGGTTGAAATTGAATTTGTACAAAATTAACCATAACCCTAAAATAAACACTATTTTTTTACCAAGAGCCTTTTTTGTCACAATAAAATTATTAATTTTTAAAATTAAATATGATATCAAATATCATTTAATTTGAAATTAAAAATTAAAATGTAACTTGTATCATGATATAAATTAAATATTTGATTTTGATATAAATCAAATTTAACTCAAAATTCAAATCTTATATTAAATTATTATCTAATAATCATTAATATAAAATTATATATTAACCATTTTAATATAAAGTTATAAAGTGTGACATTATATAATTATTAATCTAATTAATAATTATGACATTAAATAATTCTCAATTATTTAATATTTTTCAAGTGAGTTCATAATTGGACTATCCAATTATTCCATGAATTTTTATAGTGTAACAAGCTAACACGGGAACAGAATAGACCTAAAGTTCCGAGCTCCAATGATCCCGGAATATTAATTAAAACTCTTTAATTAAATATTCGTAATTATTAACTTTAGGTTATTCTACTAAAAACCTGAAGCTGCACTCTCATTACTGTAAATATATTTTATACCCAAACTCGACGGCGTCTACCGATATAATCACTATATACAGATTGACCATCCGCAAGTATCTCATAATTAGATCTGGGTCATAATGTCTGTTATACCCCTCTAACTATTTTGTGCCATAAGTACCATTGATTCTCTAATGAACGATTAATTCATAACTAGACCGGATCACGGTTCGGGTTCAGAATCGAAACCGAACTGGAACCGAACCGGAAGGAACCAGACAGTTCAGGTTCCTTCCGATTCCATTCGGGAATCGAAACTGGTTCTGTACGGTTCGGTTAGGGTTCTCACCCTAGCCGAACCATTGGAACCGTTCGGTTCCAATATAATATAAATATATTTTTTTAATTTCAAGTTATTTACTTTATTTTTAATTTAATATAATAAAATTCAAATAAATAATTTTTTTATTATATTTATTTGGTAATAATATCCCATTACAATTTTTTTTAATAATTATTTTCCATTTTAAAAAAATAAATAAAAGGGAACTGAAACCGAACGATACAGTTCCGGTTCTCAGTTCCACATTTCTTGTGGAACCGGAACCGAATCAGAATTCTTTATTCGATTCTGGTTCAGTTCCGACTCTCGGTGCCACATTCTTGTGGAACCAGGAACCGGACGATTTGGTTCCTGTTAGGAACCGAACCGAACCGGTGGCCGAGTTTATTCATAACTATTATGAATATTAATCTTTCTATCATAATAGAAAGATTTGAGCGCTCTAACCGTTCAAGTACCGAATCAACCCTTAAGGAAGATACTCATCTACTTCTCGCAAGAAGAAGTGGATTCCATATCTATGTAAAATGTCATCAACCACACATCAAACCTTGCCGCCAAAGTACGTAGCTATTGGTCAGGATTTCTTCACCAACCTCACATTTATAAATCAAATGACATAGCCTGCAATGCAGATGTTCGTAGTACATTTAGGATTTAGATAAACCCCTATATGATAATCTATTACACTGATCTGAATATATTTGTTTAACTGATAATAAAAGAAATTCATTTATATCTTGATCCAGTCCTATATGATCGCATTATATAAGGTGCCTCCATTCTCATGTCACCATATGAACGAACCTGGATCAAAGTCGTCATACAATATGGAATGGACCGTAGTTGTAGATAAACCACAAACAAAGTGCTCGTCTTTGTTTGCTCTCTATGGACTATTTCGGATTACTAATTTCATACTTATATCCTCTTGTGTATAACACTTATACACTAAGCTTAAAAGTACATTTAGTATCATATGACATACATGATAATTTATAATATGTAACTTTAAAATCAATATTTTAATAAATGAATAACTGCATCGTTTATTACTTAAAATAAACTCTCATTTATATATTACATTATACTCTATGGCATATATCCCAACATCCATCTGAAAATCATAATATGTATATTCTCTAAGGATCATATCCTCACCAGAATATACAAGCATATAGTTTCTTATTCTATTAAGATACTTGAGAATGTGTTTCACGGCTACCCAATGATCTAATCCTAGTTAAGTCTGAAACTACTGACTACTCTCACTGCAAAGCAAATGTCCAATCTCGTACATATCATAGCATACATGAGACTACCAACTACTGAGGTATATGGAGCATGTATCATTTTCCTCAACTATTTGAGGTGTCTTGGGAGACTCTTTCTTTGACAAATGAATTTCATATCGAAAAAGTAAATAACCTTTCTTCGAATTCAACATCCAAAATTGTACAACAATCTTGTCGATATAAGATGCCCAAGACATAGCTAACAATTGTCTATTGTGATCCTGAATAATTTGGATCCCAAGTATATAACTCGTTTTTCCCAAATCTTTCATTTGGAGTTGGTTAGCTAGCCATGATTCTTACGTCCGATAATATATTTACATCATTCTCAATGAGTAGAATATCATCGACATATAATACGAGAAAATCCACCTTACCGTCAATGACACGCTTGTATACGTAAAGCTCATTGACATTCTGCTCAAAATCATAAGACTTTATAATCGTATCAAATCTTATATTTCAAGATCAAGATGCTTGCTTCAATGCATAAATAGACATTTGCAGCTTGCAAACCTTTTGCTATTGACCTTGGGCAATAAATCTCTCTAGTCACACCATATAGATGCTCTTATCAAGACTACCATTCAAGAATATTGTCTTGACGTCCATGTAATATCCCAATTTTTTCGGAGCAATTCTAGAAGATTTCCAAATTAAAGTTTAGGTTTTGGAACTGGATGATAGGGGTGTTCGCGGTGCGGTTCATGTCGATTTTTTCGTTTTTCACTTCAAACCGCGTGGGTTGGCGGTTTGGAAAATTAGAAACCGAAACCGTAAATTTGATAAGGAAAACCGCGGCGGTTCGGGTTGGCGGTTTAGCGGTTTGGGCGGTTCGTGATTTTCTTCTTGTTATGGGCCCAAACCCACTCAAATGGCCTTTAACTAGTTGAAAGAATCCTTTATAAGTACATGTCCAAAATCTATCTCCAGTATTATGGGCCATCCTGTCCAACTAGCACGAGCCGTCATTTTTATGCATAATGTTATTAGATCGACATTCATTAGCATCTCCAACAAAAATACAAGAATGATATTGACAAATACCAGAGAGCACAATTTGCCATGTTTACATCAGGAAAAGACCATTCTACTCTGTTAAGTGGAGTCGACACAATTTTGTTTTCTTTCTTAGGCATCATATGTCCAATTAGCAGTGATTTAATTATTTTCCTAGAACTTAGTTTGCAGGGATTTATTATAATTCGAGATGAGGAGTCAATGATATCAAGAATCCGTGATCTTGCTCCAAAGTTTCTGTGGGATGTCGAACTGCATTCTCTGGAAAATAGAGAGAAGAAAATGGAAACTGTACTAATCTGTAGAAAAAAAATTTGGGCAATTGTCTAAAATGCATCTCCATTCTCCATATGAAGACGTTACCACGACCTACAGTATGGGTTTTTTTTATAGGTACTCTTGAGTGTCCTTTTTAATTCATATATATATATATTTTTTTTACCGTATCGACATGGCTTATTTATCCAATGAAAGTGGGTCATAAGTAGACCCGGCCACGGTTCCGGTTCGGAACTGGAACCGAACCGGTTGGAACTGGAAGGTTCCGGTTCCAACCGATTCCGGTTCCGGAACCAGAACCGTGGCCGACCTGTTCGGTTGGGGTTCGACCCCAACTCGTATGGCATATCCTTCTTTAAGCTTTGGTGAAAAACTTCATTTTACTAATTACGTGCATAATGCTTTAAATCCTTCTGCATGTAGAATGACTCGAAACACAACAAAACGTCATATTTTTAAATTATATAAAGATGGTAAAATTATTTTAAATGAAATATTTAAAGAGATGAAAGGTCGTATTTCTATATGTTTTGATATTTGGAGTGACCATTGGCAAACACACTCATACATGGGTGTGACTTGTCATTAGATTGATGCATCATTTACCATGCAAAAACGACTTATTGCATTTAGAGTTTTTGATGACCAACATACTGCATAAAATATTTATAGAATGATGAAGGTAATTTTTGATGAATACGGTTTAGTAGATAAAATTTTAACAATTGGATTTGATGACCAACATCTGCAAATACTGCATCCATCAATGATTTAAAATCCTTATGTCAACCAAATTTAGGAGGTCGATTTTTTCATATTCGTTGTACATGTCATGTCCTTAACTTATATGTTCAAGACGATCTAAAATTATTATCACATTTCCTTGATCCTATTAAAATGGCACTTAATTGTATTCGGTCATATTCTCAAGTTAGGAGAGAATGGACGAAGTTTTGTAAAATAAATGGTATTAAACCGATTAAATTTTCAAGAGATATTCCAACACGTTGGAATTCAACTTATTTTCTTTTATGTCAAGCATTTCAATACAAAGATGTATTATGTAGTTTTTTTTTCTCAACATGTTTAAAATGTCACACTTTATCATAGTCAATGAGATATTTGTGAAAATATTTTAGATATTTTAAAAGTTTTTAATGAAGCTAATTTAACTTTTAGCGGTGTTTATTATCCAACATCACATTTATTTCTTCTTGAAAGTTTGAATATTGTTGGTGCTCTCGATGAACATGCTGAAAATAGCGATCCTAATGATATTGTTTTGTTAGAAGCCATTACTGTTATGAAGGTAAAATGGTTGAATTATTTTAGAGACATTCCTTTACTTTATCTTATTGCTGCTGTTTTTTATCCTAGATTTAAATTAGAAGGTTTGAATGGTGCTTTACAAGCTTACTATGGTTATTTAGGAATATTAGATGAAATTGATATTACAAGAATAATGACGAAATTAAGAAATGATTTAATTGAGTTATTTAATGATTATATTGTAAGATATAACTTAGGAACATTAGGTGAATCTAGTAGTAGCGAACCGGTAATTCAAATAAGACTTAGCGCATGGGATCGTTGGTCATTGCAACGAAATAAAAAAGATAGGGATACGACAACTAATAACCCCGAATTAGATAATTATTTATCTACAAATTTTGAGTTTCCTACTGAAAGTTTAGTTAGTAAAAATTTTAAAATCCTTGACTGGTGGAACCGACATCAAAATATATATCATGTTTTATCAATTATTGCTAAAGAGATATTGGCAGCACCTATTTCCACCGTTGCGGTTGAGCAAGCCTTCAGCTTGTGAGGCAATATATTGGAAGCTAAACGATCTTCATTAAATCCAAGCACTCTAGAAGCAACAGCTTGTGTGGATGATTGGACTCGAGCTGATCTGAGACAACAAGAAGATGCCCCCGATGATTTTGAAGATTTGTTCGATAATGCATCTGCAACAACAAGTGCAAGCGGAACCGTAGCTGAATGATCAACTGATAATGATGATTGATAATTATAAAATTGTAAATTTACAAAGGGGAAATATGTTAAAATTGTAATGGAACTACGTGAGATTTTATTCCTCTCACCCCTGGAGGATATGTAGGCAACTTAAATTTTTAAAAATTTAAGCTCAAGCTCTTCAATGTAATAATTTTATTTATTTATTAAATTAATCTCATTTATTTTAATTTATTTTCGAAATTTAAAAAAAAAGGTTCGAACCGAACCGGTCGGTTCCAGTTCCGGTTCAAGGTTTCGGTTCCACTTCAGTGTGGAACCGGAAGCCGACCGGGTCTAGTCATAAGCTTGATATATGAATATACCCTGTCCTCCTAACGAAAAGTCTAATGGTTCATTGAATTTTTCAAATTACTCATTAAATTTAAACACATGAACTTGTTTAATTTGTCAATTAACATCCTTGAGTGAATAATTTATAAACTAATCGATGGAAGTGAAGTACACGCGCGCTAACGTGCACGAGTCACCCAGAACATCCAATGTAATGCCAACATGTGGCAATTTAGAAAAATAAATAAATATAACCCCTCTCTCTCTCTCTCCCGCCTTGAAGACCATCATCTCCTGCTCCAGAGTTTACTCAAGGTCCTCATGCAACTCCAAGGCAAGAATATGTCCAATCTCTACTTCCCGCACAGCGTCGGAAGTATAAGAGCTTCATCGATGCTATTAACTAGCATGGCCAAACAAGCTTGTGGCGCGGGTTGTCCCTTACAGTGAACCACGCCATGTTAGTCACGGCGTCGCTATGGCGAGTTTTGTGGCGGTTGCGTCAAATCCGGTGGATGTGATAAAGACGAGAGTCATGAACATGAAAGTAGAGGCGAGGTGACTCTTGTGACCGTTGTGGTGGTGAGATTCGATGCAGAAAGTGGGTGGGTGGAGATGGATTTGGTGTGGAGGCTTGCGGGTTTGGGTTGTTCTTGCTATGGTAATGGCGACTAGATAGGCTTGAGTTGTTTAGGTTTGGTCGTTAGATGATTGGTTGTGGTGATAAAGGTGGTCGATTGGTGGTGGTCGGAACTATAGTTTTGCATGGGATTGGGGTTGTTTTGGTGTTTTATGAGAAATTTGGCTCTGTTTTTTCATGGTGGGCAGATTGCGAACGATTCTAGGCTGAATATGATGCAGAAGAATTTGTCACGGGTTTATCATGTTTGTATTACACGTGATTGTCCACGTTAGCACACAAGGGTTATTAATTACCCGATTAAACAAATTTAAGTGTTTAATACACTATTTAGAAAGGTCACTGGACCATTAAATTTTCCCTTACAAATATAATGAGATATTTATGCATTAGTGATGAGATTGAGGGCCAATATGCAAATATTTCTCGTCCTTCTAACTGTTGGACAAAATGACCCATAGCGTCACTATTTGCACAGATCATTGTGTTGTTGTAGCAAATTAACAATGTGACAAGGAAATTGCACTCTCATCATTTGTGATTAGATCACCATAGATATATAAATGAAGAGAGGTCCCTATGATTAGTTCCTGGACTGAGAATGATATGAGACAGTATCAGTCCCCGAAGGTTTAATCATTAAATATCCCTAGCCGGAGTATTATCGAGACTGGACATCGATAATGCAGAATAGGCTAGTATTGCACTTGTGCGCGTTGTGAGGGCACAACGGCATAGTTCTCATATATATAAGTGTTGGAGACTTATGCAAGTGCGATAGGGGGTCGTGTTCCACCAATGGTACGGGAAACAGCTTCGCTCTGGATAGACCCTTCGAATCCCATTGGTATTATGACTATGTGTCTATGGGAGGCGAAATCAAGGTAGGTGTGTATAGTCTTAACCTGAGACTTACATCGCTAATACTTACGATAATCGATAGACTTTGGTCTTGGTGGTACAGGCTTTAACCGGTTCTGCGTACACCACTTCTGGGTTATCAGAGAGTCGTAGTGTATTGGATGTGATGTCAAGACGGAAGTATCACTTCAGTCATATTGGAGATGATGTCACGCAGGATACGGTATTAGTGCTCTTAAGTGCTGCGCGGCCATCGGGATATTATGACAAGGTCATGTATATCCGATATAGAGACTAGTTACTAGACATCCGACATGTGCTTCGTACGGGGCAGACACTTATCCAGCCCCAGACCTAGCACGTGACTATCCGATACTGGGCCGATACGCACAATACAATCGTATACTACGCTTGATACATATCTTAATATTCTTAAATGGATATGTCCGGAGAATTGGTAGACTTGGTGCTTTGCTAGGAGTCGACATTGTCTCGTAAATCGGTAAATCGTAGTACTTGGTACATACGTGATTCGGATACTCCGATGACCGTATTTACTGCCAACTTATCCGGTGATCTCATGGGTCGCTTCCCGATAATGCACCGATGACGCATAACTCGCACTCATTAATAATCTGGGATTATATGGAAGAAAGAGAAAATTAATCTAGGATTAATTACGGAGATATTTTGTCTAGGATAAAATATCGTCTAGAGAGAGATAAAGATTAATTTTGAATTAATCGGTAAATTAATATATTCGATATATTAAACGAAATTAGATTTCGACGCGGAATTAAAATTAGATTTTTTCGGGCGAACGAATTAATTTAGATTAATTCGTTAGCGACGTAAATAGTGAATTCGCTAGGCAAATCATTTAATTATGACGCAACAGAAAGTTCGCTAATTGAGAATTAGCGAACCCGAGCCCGGGTGTGATTGCGAGCGCATTCGTATTCGACTTCGAGTGCGGCGACGCAAGTCACATCAAGCGTCAAATCAATCGTCACATCAAGCGTCAAATCAAAAGTCACTTTGAGTGATTGATTGATTGATTGATTTGATTGATGGATTGAGTGAAAGACACACATCAAATCACTTTATTAAGTGACATTTGAATAGTTGATGTTAGTAGGTGAAATAGTGACTTTAAATACTTTTGCCATTTACTTTATTTGATAAATATTTTGGTAATTGTTTTTTAATATATTTCTAGGAATATATAAGGCATTTTTAGGTAAATGCTACATAAGTCTTCACACAATTTTCATCTCTCTCTCTCACCATTCTCTCATCTTCTTCAAGCCAAAATGAAGGAAACTTCACTGGTTTCATACCAGTTCAGGCGTGAGCTTTGGGAAGCAATGAGTGGATTTTTCATGCAAATCTAAGTGCTAGCACACTTGCGACTATTGCGAAGGTGTTAGGGAGGTTCACCCATGAGGCGGGACTCATCCGACGGAGTTTGGAGCTTCGAAATGAGACCAATTAGCTCAAACCAGTGAGCAAATCTGCACAGTGGCGTGAGCAAGGCAGTGGGCTGTTTGGGCCTTGATTCGTCTCCAAATCGACTCAACCGATCGATGTGAGTATTCCGTCCGCTACCTCCTCCGTTGATGTATTCACGCAATGTTTTCATGTCTTGTATGCTTGGGACCTAGATTAAACATCGACCTAGATTAGAACCAAATCATGCTCTAGAAAAACCAACAATGGCATCAAGAGCCTTAGGTTCAAGCATGAAACTTTTAGGGTTAAAATTTGGGTAAATTGATTTTGAGCATGATTTAGTTAAATTGTTTGATTGAGCATGTTTAAATGATGTTGAATTGCATTTTGGTTGGACCAATTTGTTGAAAATTGATTTGGAATTATTTTCCCCAAATTATTCCCCTTGGCCGAATGTGTATGTATTTTTGGATTCTTGGAATTTTTGATTTTTGATTCATTTGATGAGTTGGAATCTATTAGGTTGATGTTAATTTGAATCGAATTGGATTGGATTTCGAATTGGACAAAAACCCCAAAAATTCTATGTTGGCCGAATTGGAACTATGCCCTAATGTCTTGGTAATTTTGATTTTGTGACATTGGATGTGTATGAAATCAAATTGGATGGTGATTTAATGTCGATTGTGGGTTCGATTGGATTGAAACCAAATCGGACACAAAATCCCTCCTTGGCCGAGAGCATTAAAAGCATGTAATGGGTTTGATTTTTCAATTTGTGTGTTGGACATATGATAATGAATTGAGTATGATTAATTGGACTAATTTGATGTTTTGGAAATGTTGATTTAGGTGATTAATCATATTATACACTTTAGGTAATTAAATTGCTAAATTGGATTTATGTAATTTAATTATTTAGCCTTAAATTGGATTTGGGCTTCTAATGTTGTATTTGGGCCTATTGGGCTTGATTTTATCAAGTTGGGTTTAGGCCAAATGGATTGGATCCAATTGGGCCAAAACCTTAACCATAAAGCCCAAATGCGACTAATGAACCTTTAAAGTTCAATTGGGCCTAATGGGCCAAGATTGATTTATGGGCTTATGGGGTAAATCCTGGATTGGACTTTGGTTATCGGTTTGACCCGAGTTGACCAAAAGTCCACGCCTTAAGAAATCAATTAAAAGCCCATTGGACTTTAATTGAATTGACGTTGGACGTTAATCGGTCTTTAAGACGCGTTACGATTAAATTTGGAATTTAAATCGTAAAAGGTTTATTAAATAAAGTGTAATGTTTAATTTGGAATTGAATAGTGAATTAGTATTAAATGCATATTAAATTTGATTTAATGTTGTAGTTTAATTTAATTCATGAATTCGTACTTTGAGTACTTATTCGCAAAAACGAGTTTGACTCGAATAAACAATCAAATCGTTGTTTGAACATTGGATGATCACTTAATTATCAGATTAATTAATTTGATTAGATTGATTGATAGCATGCTTATGTGTGTGAATACGTGGTTGTGTTGTATGAATAATGTATATCGGATGGATATTAGATGGGTGGGCAATTTTAGAAATTGTTGTAATAATTCGATTTATTAAATTGGACCTGCGTGTCCAGCCTTATCACCTTCATTCTCTTTGTATTCTCTTCTCACCTATTCCCCTCTATGTATATGAGGTTTCTTTAGAAGTGTAGTGTAACGGGTAGAAGTAGTACAAGTGCTAGCTTGAGTGAGAAAGGGAGAGATTTGATCTAGGATCAATGTGTTAAGTATCCATCCGCATATCATTATTATTTATTTCATACTCGCTTTATTATGTGTTTAGAATGCATGTTTAAGGGTGTATGATGATGAGACCTTAACAAAGATAATTAAATTGGTAGCCAATTTGCACGCGAAAAACCCTCGTTAAATATCAAGCGTTTATTTTCCTTCATTGAGTGATTCTTACTCAAGATCCGAGATTGGCAGGGGTTGTTGGCCAAAGTCAAGCCCTTGTCCGTCAAAGATGTGTTTTAATCACGAGGCTTTGTTCTATATCGGTGTCGTGTCCAAGTTGTGGTTTGTTGGCCAAAGTCAAGACCACTTGTGTCCAGTGACATTGATTACGAAGCTTCCATGTCAATGGGTCCGCGCTTGACTGGGATCACTAGGTTTGTTGTGCCAAAGCCAAGGCCTAGTTGATTCAGAGGAAAAAGGTTAGGGTATACATTCGATGTATAGGCATATATTAGATATATGTTTGGGACTTGGATGTCCACCTACTGGATCTAGGAGTTGGAGAAGATCCAATTGATCTTCGAGATCTACCTAGTTAATTATCATACAATTTGTTGGCCAAAGTCAAGATTTTGTGATATTTAACGGGATCCTAGCCCACTAGGAAACACGGTTTCCCGAGTACTCCACAGAGGGTTAGAGGCTCGACGAAAAATAGTGGGAGGCAAGTATTGAATTTGCAACATTCGTTCGAATACTCGCTAAACACGCTCATCTATTTTACTCGTCATATTAATCAAAAGTATTAGTTGGACTAATATTTTATGTTGTTTTAAAATATATATAGTTGGACTATATACAAACTCATTCAATATAATTTGATTTATAATTGGATTATAGTAATCAATATAATTGAATTAAAATGATAGTTGATTTTATAATTAGATTATAGTAATCAATATTAAAATTATAGTTGATTAAATAATTGGATTATTGTAATCATTATAATAAATAGTACCTTATTAAAATTGATTAAATAGTTGGACTATTGAAATCAAGAAAGAATTGAAAAGTTGAATATCTAAAATATATAATCCTGGATTAAATGTTTTAAATGATTTAATTTTCATATTGGGAATAAATAATAGGTTAATTTATTTGATAAAATAACTATTATGACTGACTAAGCCCATAATTAAGCAAATAGTAGAGCATAAAATCTTTGGAAGATTTATGTGATGATGACTTTAGTGCTTAATTATTATACTTATCATAAATCTATCTTTAGATTTAAGAGTATTAAATTGCAATTAATAATTCTTAGAGAATTGATTTGACTATTCTAGAGGTGAAAAGTCAAAGTTTGCAATTGGGCGTGTTGCACAAGGTGCACATCATTTCGATATTCCAAAACCCAAGGCTTGGCCAAAGGTTTGTGAAATATTGAAAAGATAATTGACATATCCCAAAGTGACTACCATTTGGATATGGAAGACACGAAGGAATTAAAGAAAGGGCGAGGCTCTAACTTTAAAAATATTTGTCAAAGTTATGTTCACTACTAGTATTAAAATTGGATTTTAAATACTTAGTGTGGTACATAAAATATATGTATTGATGTTCAGAATCCGCTATGAGCTGGATACTGAATTCAAGCCGAGATTTCTCTGCGAATCGGAAACGGGACGAAAGTCGCTGTTTCGACCGTAGATACCTAAGTTTAGGAACTACCCTTTGGGTGTGTACTTAAATTAGGAACTGTTATAATGTAACTAGTTTGACTAGAGACATTATCTCTATATCAGTGTTTAATCCGTTGCGGATAAACCTTTATATTCTAGAACACTAAAGTGTTTTATTATATAAAGATGATACTGAGATAAATACATTAGATGTAAATAACAGTATTTATATTTTGAATATAAATAAAATCTCAAACATATAAAAATGACAAATAAATAGCTCAAATTGATTTGATCAATGGAGACTTATTTGTGGCATTGTTGTCTAGGACACAATTAAACGAGACTCGTATATCCACACTTTTGAAGAGTGGGTACTAGGACTGATTTGACTATTCAAATAAAGTCTGCGAATCTAGTTTATTAGGTAAAGTACCTAAAATACTATTTACTTGGTAATAATAAAGGGCCACCGATCTGTTAGCCCTATTCATGGTGAAGTAAGTGGGCCCATATCTAGCTAGGCTAGATGTGAACATGAATATTTCGTGACCTTGACGGATGTAGCATCACGTTGTGGTTATGTGTTTCTTTTGAAGAACACAGATCGTAAACTTTTGAAGTTTTGACACGAAGTAAATTAACAGATCGGCTATAGTATCATTCCGCCACGGTAAGACCGTAATGGAAAAATACTTAAGCAGTAAGTTTCATACGTACATGAAAGAGTACGGTATTCTTTCATATGAGGACTCCTCCCGAGACACGTCAGTTAGACGGTGTGTCCGAACTAAAACCGAATTTTGTTGGACATGATAAGGTTTATCACGAGTCGCTCTGAGCTACTGTTTTCCTTCAATAGGATATGTATTAACAGTGCAAAACTTATTTAGAATAAGGTTCCATATAAATCTGTTTGACAGATATCATATAGGATATGAACAGGAAAGAAACGGGGTTTCTCATTCCTGATAATTTGGGTATGCCAGGCATAACGTTTGGATGATACCAAACTAAAAGACCCAAATTGGATAAGTGCCAATATAGGTTATCCTAAGGGAAACCTTAAGTATAGTACTTGTAAATCTCACATGAGAACAATGTGATTGTTGCTCACCATGCGGTTTTTCCTGAGAGGAATACCGATATGCAGTGGTCAGTGGGAGGATAGTGATACTCGATGAAAATCGGAGTAATACTGTTCAAGGCACGAAGTCCTTAATGGAACACAAATAGTTCATCTATGATGAATCTGTACCATTAATCTTCAAATACACAAGAACTTCGTAGATCGGATAGAGTCAGAAAACAACCTAGGGTATGTGTTTCTGATCTAACCCCATAAAGATGTCAATCTTATGGAGGTGTACCATCCTACTACGTTTTGAGGAAGTGATACGAGTATCGACTCCCTATTATGGCAAAGTGCCATGAGTCCGAAATGGATTCCATGTATAACAACTATTTTGGATACTAGTTGTTGTACCACAAGGCATTGTGCCTATTGGTACATTAACGTCTTCAAGGAAGACATACATGGAAGGCAACATACCAACGTACAAAGCTGGGCTTTTGACGGAAAGGTATCGTTATCAACATTGTGTTAATAACGGTTCAACCTTTTACCTGTTGCCATGGTAAATCCATTTTGAAGATGCTTGTTGATAATTGCGTATTTCGTTTATGAAATGTGTCAGTTATAGATCAAAATCGCTTTCCTGAAAAGGAAACCTTTTGGAGAATGTTTATAACATTCTGACGATTTTGTATAACCAACAAACGAGGTTTACGGGTTATTCGATCCATGTTTGGATTGAAGCAAGCATAAGGTTCTTGGAACTGTTGTTTTGAAATAATCATAATGATTTATGATTTGAATCAAAACGAAATAATTCTTGTGTATATAAGGAGGTTAGTGGGAGAGGGCACTGACAATGAAATTCCCATATAGCAATTGGTGAAAGCTTGGCTTTCATAGATATTCTTTCAATAGAAATTCTCCGTAGAATTCTGGGGAGTAACAACCTTTATTCAAGGAATAAAGATCTACTGGGATAGATTTGGAGTTTGTTAACACTCTCTGGGAAATTGTACATTTAAAATGTACTTGATAGGGTGTCTCATATGCTTCGAACATATGGAGTCACGATCAGGTCAATCCAAGTGATAGTCACTGGATTGAAGTTAAGAACATATGTTAGTATCTCAGAGAACTAAAGATGTTGTCTTAAACTATGGAGAAGGAGAACTTGAAGTGACTGGGATCACTGCTGCAAGTTCCAAACAATTAAATACTACGGTACTATAAAGTTTGAATAACGGGACAGTGAGCTGGAAATATTCCGAGCAAGATAACTGTTGCCGAATAAACAACAAATGCGGATTATTGCTGCAGCTGAGAAAGGAATAGAAGCCATTTGGATCGAAAATAAATCTAATTAGATTAGATATAGTTCTTTTAGCAGCTGAGCTAGGCGTCAGCACAGGCTAAGGAATTAAAGGTCTCATCGACGATCCAGATATATACTTCTATATCATCTGATTCGTTCGGATCACACATCGTGGCGATGTGATGATCGTATAAATCGCGTCAGACGATATTCAAGCAAATCCGCTGACGAAAACCTTTCCTCAGCAATTTGAGCAAACCGTACATAGTTCGGGTGTGGGACACTTGAGTGACTGGCTATGTGCCAAGTGGGAGATTGTTGGACAAAATGACCCATAGCGTCACTATTTGCACAGATCATTGTGTTGTTGTAGCAAATTAACTATGTGACAAGGAAATTGCACTCTCATCATTTGTGATTAGATCACCATAGATATATAAATGAAGAGAGGTCCCTATGATTAGTTCCTGGACTGAGAATGATATGAGACAGTATCAGTCCCCGAAGGTTTAATCATTAAATATCCCTAGCCGGAGTATTATCGAGACTGGACATCGATAATGCAGAATAGGCTAGTATTGCACTTGTGCGCGTTGTGAGGGCACAACGGCATAGTTCTCATATATATAAGTGTTGGAGACTTATGCAAGTGCGATAGGGGGTCGTGTTTCACCGATGGTACGGGAAACAGCTTCGCTCTGGATAGACCCTTCGGAATCCCATTGGTATTATGACTATGTGTCTATGGGAGGCCGAAATCAAGGTAGGTGTGTATAGTCTTAACCTGAGACTTACATCGCTAATACTTACGATAATCGATAGACTTTGGTCTTGGTGGTACAGGCTTTAACCGGTTCTGCGTACACCACTTCTGGGTTTATCAGAGAGTCGTAGTGTATTGGATGTGATGTCAAGACGGAAGTATCACTTCAGTCATATTGGAGATGATGTCACGCAGGATACGGTATTAGTGCTCTTAAGTGCTGCGCGGCCATCGGGATATTATGACAAGGTCATGTATATCCGATTATAGAGACTAGTTACCAGACATCCGACATGTGCTTCGTACGGGGCAGACACTTATCCAGCCCCAGACCTAGCACGTGACTATCCGATACTGGGCCGATACGCACAATACAATCGTATACTACGCTTGATACAGATCTTAATATTCTTAATGGATATGTCCGGAGAATTGGTAGACTTGGTGCTTTGCTAGGAGTCGACCTTGTCTCGTAAATCGGTAAAACGTAGTACTTGGTACATACGTGATTCGGATACTCCGATGACCGTATTTACTGCCAACTTATCCGGGGATCTCATGGGTCGCTTCCCGATAATGCACCGATGACGCATAACTCGCACTCATTAATAATCTGGGATTATATGGAAGAAAGAGAAAATTAATCTAGGATTAATTACGGAGATATTTTGTCTAGGATAAAATATCGTCTAGAGAGAGATAAAGATTAATTTTGAATTAATCGGTAAATTAATATATTCGATATATTAAACGAAATTAGATTTCGACGCGGAATTAAAATTAGATTTTAATTCGGGCGAACGAATTAATTTAGAATTAATTCGTTAGCGACGTGAATAGTGAATTCGCTAGGCGTAATCATTTAATTACGACGCAACAGAAAGTTCGCTAATTGAGAATTAGCGAACCCGAGCCCGAGTGTGATTGCGAGCGCATTCGTATTTCGAATTCGAGTGCGGCGACGCAAGTCACATCAAGCGTCAAATCAATCGTCACATCAAGCGTCAAATCAAAAGTCACTTTGAGTGATTGATTGATTGATTGATTTGATTGATGGATTGAGTGAAAGACACACATCAAATCACTTTATTAAAGTGACATTTGAATAGTGATGTTAGTAGGTGAAATAGTGACTTGTAAATACTAATGCCATTTACTTTATTTGATAAATATTTTGGTAATTGTTTTTTAATATATTTTCTAGGAAAATATATAAGGCATTTTTAGGTAAATGCTACATAAGTCTTCACACAATTTTCATCTCTCTCTCTCACCATTCTCTCATCTTCTTCACGCCAAAATGAAAGAAAACTTCACTGGTTTCATACCAGTTCAGGCGTGAGCTTTGGGAAGCAATGAGTGGATTTTTCATGGACAAATCTAAGTGCTAGCACACTTGCGACTATTGCGAAGGTGTTAGGGAGGTTCACCCACGAGGCGGGACTCATCCGACGGAGTTTGGAGCTTCGAAATGAGACCCGAATTAGCTCAAACCAGTGAGCAAATCTGCACAGTGGCGTGAGCAAGGCAGTGGGCTGTTTGGCCTTGATTCGTCTCCAAATCGACTCAACCGATCGATGTGAGTATTCCGCTACCTCCGTTGATGTATTCACGCAATGTTTTCATGTCTTGTATGATCTTGGGACCTAGATTAAAACCAACACTAACTTATTGTTTGTGCATTATCTCGAGTTTTATGAGTGTTTCGATGTATTTTGGGTTTATTTTGCAGGCTAAAATGATATCAAGACTTAATGGAATCAAGGGATAAAATCGTCAATATACGGTGCAAATTAAGGCAAATTCAGAGTCAATACGAGCGTCCTAACGCTGGATTGCGTGTCGAGACGTGCGTATGAAGAAAAAGTTAGCATGAGCATCCGTGACCGACAACATGAAGCAAAGAACTGGCGATCTCGACAGAGTTTCTTCTTCCTTTTACTTCCTTGATGTTTTGCTTATCATTGATTATTTATTTAGAGTTTTTAAGCATGTGTAGTAACTAAACCTCTAATCTTGGATTGTGATAAAATCTAATTTTTTGAGTTTATCAATTGATTTTCCTTATATTATGTGTGATGTTTTGGTTTATTTATTGAACTTGTTCTTAATGCTTCTTATTGCATGATCACTGATAGGATTGATGTGGTAAACTTAATTGAACTTGACAAATGAATTTTAAGTTTAGCCTTAGACTCAATAGCACACGATCTCCTCTTAAGGATTTCTTTACAGGATAGAAATATACTTGTAGGGCGTGTAGTCATAATTGGAACCTGATATTAATGAATTTGAGGTTAATTAGTTGACATAGAAATATAGTTAATTAATTTACTCTAAATATTTGCACATGACCATCGAAATAAGCTTGTGGATATCTTAGTGCTCCAGGTTAATAAGTCAATTTATTACATGAATATAGGAAAACTAATTCATATTTAAAATAATATTGGGTGGATTCATAACATTGGATGTCTTCTTCTCATTGATGGCCTTTGAAAATAGTCATAGTTCTATTTATTTTCTTTAGCTTTAGTTTAAATTCAATTTAAAATCAAAAATTAATTTCAATCAGATCAGAATGTTCCCCGAAGACGAGGAAAAGACAACCTTCATCACGGATCAAGAGCTATATTGTTATAGGGTAATGCCCTTCAGGTTAAAAAATACTAGGGCAACATATCAAAGGTTGGTAAATCGGGTCTTCAAGCCTTTCTTCGATAAAACAATGTAAGTCTATGTTGATGATATGATAACAATGACAGTACTACCCAATGATCATTTAAAGGATCTCATGGAAACTTTTGAACTTCTGAGAAAATATGAGATGAGGTTGAACCCGGAGAAGTGTGTGTTCGGAGTATCCTTGGGAACATTCTTGGGGTACATGGTCAATGTGAGAGGCATTGAGGCCAATCCGCAAAAGATCAAGGCGGTGCTGGACTTGAAATCGCCCAGAACAGTGAAAGAGGTGCAAAGTCTGACTGGTCGAGTTGCAACACTTAATTAGTTCATCTCTAAAGCCACTGATAAGCGTAATGTCTTCTTCCAATTGATAAAGAATGCAAAGAATAAGATAGAGTGGACCAGTGAGTGCGAGGATGCATTCCAGCAGCTCAAGGAATACCTGACCCGACCTCCACTTCTGGCTAAACTAATCCCGAGTGAAATGTTATTTATATACTTAGCTGTTTCATTGGATGTTGTAAGCTCAATGTTAGTACAAGAAATAGCTCAAGTCCATAGGCCGATTTATTAATCTAGTAAAGCATTATTAGATGCAAAAATCAGATACTCGGCCCATGAATTGGTCGCCTTGTCATTAGGCACTTCAACTAGGAAGTTACGCCCTTATTTCCAAGCTCACCCCATCAGGGTAGACACCAACCACCTTATTAGGCAAACATTGCATAAGCCAGAGACCTCAGGTCGTCTAGTAAAATGGTTGGTAGAGCTTAGGAATATGATATATGTTATCTACCACGGGTGTCTATCAAGGGACAAGCTCTAACCGATTTTTTGGCGGAGTTCACTGGACCCCAAGTCATGGTGGTCAGGGAATAAGAGAATTGGGAACTGTTTATGGACGGGTCGGTCAGTTCATAAGGATGTGGGACTGGTGTCATCCTCAGCAAAGGGCATGATGAAGAGTTAAGCTGCGTATCGAGGTTCGATGAGCGAAAAATATATTAATATTTACCTCATATTTTACTTAATATTTTGTATAGTTTCTCTATTTTTGTGAATATTTTGATGTGTTTTGTGTTATTTTGTAGATAAATAAGATTTCAGGACTCAATCGAATCAAATCGGGGCCAAAACGGTAAAAAAAAACCGATGAAAAAAGGCAAAATGGGAAATTCACTGTTCACGCATCGCGACGCACCTCAATTATTCAGCTGCCGACACGTTTCATCACCACGGCATCACGTACGTCATCATGATGTTAGCCAATAATTTAGCCTGCTGACACGTCACCACTTACGTCATCATAACGGTAGAACAATAATTTAGTCTGTCGACACGCGTCATCACTTGCGTCATCATGACGTCAGCATCGCGACGCCAAGCCTTCACGTGTTGCAATGCCGAGCCAATAATTGAGTCTGCCGACAGCCGCCATTCACTGTGGAGCGCGTCGCGACACCAAGCCTTCACGCGTCGCGACGCGGGCCGATTTTGAAGCCTATAAATAAAGGCTGATTTCATTTGAATTCTCCATACTTTCTTATGGGGAATTTCCTTAGAATACTAAGAAGATAGTATCTTGTTTTTTAATTTCAGATTTCTTGTATTTAATTTTTATTTTAAGCAATAAATCTTTCTTTGTTTTACTTAAAAGTATGAGTATATAACTTCTTTCTGCTGGGGTAAAGGTGAAGCTTTTATTATAATAATTTAGATTAATCTCCCTTAGTTATAATATATAAATTATTTTAAAACCTGATTTAATTAGATACCGCCTTATCAGTCGGTTGGACTTAATTAAATTAATTTTAACCTGACTTAATTAGATACCGCCTTTATGGTCGGTTGAAATTAATTAAAAATTTGACTTAATCAGGATACCACATTTATGTTCGGTTGGTAATATAATGCAAATTTATATATTATAATAAGAGATATTTCTAGATTTGAAGTAATAAAAGTGGATCCCCAAACCCCAGCATTTTATTTCATTGTTGTAATTTTTACCTTTTTAGTTTTCAAATTTGTTTTATGATGTCTTCTTTATTTATGTCTTTAGTAGTCATAGGTATGTGTTGTAACTAAATACCTTATCTAGAGTTGTGATGAATTCCAATACATAGGTTTATAAGTTGGTTATTTTGTGTCTTGGGTAATATATTGGTTTATTTATTGAGTCTTAATCTTAATGCTTCTTATTAACTGGCCACTAATAAGATTGATATGGTAAACTTAAAATGAACTTGACGAAAGGGATTTTAGGTATCAGCCTTAGACTCAATAGCTCACGATCTCACCTTAGGGTATATTTCCTTAGGGTAGATTTCCTTCCAATATAGACATACTGTCAGGCGTGAGTAGCCATAATTGGAACTTAATCTTAATGAATTCAGAGTTTCTTGGTTAACGTAGACATATAGTTAATTGGGTTACTTTGGGTGTTTGCATCTGACCATTGACATAGGCTTTTGCATAATTTCGTGTTCCAAGTTAATAAACTAATATATTTCACAAAAATGAGATAATCACTTCATCTTTAAAAGATATTAGAAGGATTCACAACCCTAGATAGATTTATAATATTGATTTTTCCTTTAATTTACTTCCGCATTATTTTAATTACTTGTCTTTAGTTAACATCAACAATCAACCAACAATCAAATCAATTAGATACTCGTAGACATTTAGCTTAATAAATTGATAACATAGGTATTAAGTCCTCGTGGGATCGATATTTTTATACTACTTGAGCAATACGTACGCTTGCGTTACGTGTGTGTTTACCACCGATCAAAGTTTACGTTTGAGGCAACTAATAATGAGGTCGAGTATGAGGAAATCTTGGTTGGGTTAAGGTTCTACGATGCGGTCGGGGTTAGAGGCATGGTCGTGAAGAGAGATTCATAGTTGGCCATCCAACAGTTGAATGATGGGTTTCATGCAAGAGAGTTTAACATGATAACATACAATATGGAGGTGAATGAGTTGCTCCAGGGAATGAGAAATGTGACATTCGAGCAGATCGATCGAGAAAGCAACCAACAGGCAGATTCATTGGCCCAATTAGCATAATCCATTAAGTCCAAAATCCATCGGGTTATCCCGCTGAAAATCTTTGAGCCAAAGAGTGTAGGAGACCAAAGCATGATGGAAGTAGAGGCTGAAATCAAACCATCTTGGATGGGCCTAATCAAAAAGTATCTGGAATTTAGGGAATCGCCATGGGACAATAAGGAAGCATGAATGTTGAAATATCAGAGTGCCCGTTTCTGTCTTATAGACGGGGTACTTTATAGGAGGGGCTACACGATGCCGTAAGAATATAAATAAATCTTTCCTTTTTATAATAAAGACTTGTATCCATACACATTTGTTAATTATTCGAATGGGAAATACTTGTTTATTATTCTGGGGAAATACCATTGATCGGTATCAGTAAAATATGCAAGACGATGGGCGGAAATCACGCACCCTCATGGCACACCAACCCCAATGACACAGTCAAATGGCCCAAGCGGAAATGCTAGTCCCCGATGACTTGCACCTTTGAAGAAAGCTAGTATGAAGACCTGTGTGGCATTTGGTACATCAGGGTAACCATAACACACGTAGCGAAAGGGTCGGCATGGCGTTTGTTGCTCCAAGGTAACCATAGCATATATGAATTGAAGGCAGCTTTGAGGTACTATGGTACCCTCGGGTTTCCATAGTATGGGGAGGGATAATTCTCCCATGACGTTTTTTGTCTATATCAAGAGTGTGAGGTACATAGCATGGGGAAGGCCATCGTGTCTCCATGGTGATTGTAGGCTCGGGATTTATCTTGTATAGAGGTAGGGAATGGCCACATGTCGCTAGCTATTCCTTTTCAGATCTGTATGAGCATAACACGGAAGACTATAGAGCCTCGATGGTGATTGTAGAATCGAGGTCTTCCTAGCATGAAGATTAAAATGCCCTCATGGCATTGGGCACCCCCTGATCCGTATCTCGAGTTTCCGGGACATTTGGACTATCAGGTTCAAAAGTATTATTTTAAGCAACATGGAATATGACGATGTCTCTGTTGCTTTGATTTTTTTGGGTCAGTACGATGTGTGTGATGCGTCACCCCCGTTACCTTATCATTTTGTTTTGTTTTTATACTGCACGAGGTTAGACGCCATGATCGATTCTAGTCATGGGTGACCCGAGATTAAAAATATTCCTTCGTGGACTTTCAATTTGAATGGCTCGGTGTTCGGTATGTCCCATCGAGGCCCTATTATTGTGAATACCATAATGAGAGCTCATTATATCATAGCCAAGTGTATTGAATGGCACGAGGTTGGAGTCTCTCCCCCATGGCCTTATTGAAATAACATCATTGAGGGCCAATCACCCTCGAGATCTTTATAATGAATGACATGAGCTCAGCGTTTCTCTCTCATAACCCTACTTAGGTGAACAACAACAATAGGGTTGGGATCCCTCGGGATCAGTGTAGTAGACAACACGGGAAGTTCTCTTATAGGTTATGTTTTTATCGGGCTTTAGACTGATATGAATTTCTTTATTTAACGGATATTAAAAGAAATTCATTTATGTCTTGGTCCAGTTCTATATGATCACATCATATAAGGTGCCTCCATTCCCATATCACCACATGAATGAACCCAGATCAAAGTCGTCATACAATATGGAATGGACCACAGCTGTAGATAAACCACAAACAAAGTTCCCGTCTTCGTTTGCTCTCTACGGACTATTCAGGATTATTAATTTCAGATTTAAATCCTCTTATGTATAACACTTGTACACTAAATCTGAAAGTACATTTAGTATTCAATGGCATACATGATAATTTATAATAAACAACTTTAAAATCAACATTTTAATAAATGAATAACCGCATCGTTTATTACTTAAAATATAATCCTGTTTACATATTACATTATGCTCTTGGGCATATATCCCAACATAATCATCCCAGCCCGATGCCTTATGGCACATTTGAACACTTAGAAAATTTTTGAAGAAAACTCCTCCCAAAGGCTATTGCTGCCCAATATTTTTTTTGAACCTCTTAAAACTGACCTGACCACGATCTTTGGTGCTTCGACCGAACGACCTCTTAACAAAACACTTTACTGATGATGGTAATCTCTAAGCCTGATCACATTAGCACCGTAATCAAATGCCCATCTATTTACATGAAAGGCAGAATGACCCGATCTGAAACTCAGAGGCATTGTCTCGTTCTTAGGGCCGACATGAGTCAACAGTGGTTGGTACTTATCTAAATCTGATTTAGTGATATGTATATATTAGATAAAGACCCCAGGATTTACAACGTAGTGCGCAGTTACAACGCAGTTTGTAATTGACATTGGGAAGCGTCACTATAAGTTGTATATTCTCAAATAAAATTCATGGTCAAGATTTACTGACACGGGTCGGTTAGTAAAATTCACTGAGACCAATACATGTCGTATATCGAGACTTGATCTGATGGTTTATCTCAATGAACCATGAGTCTTGGGAGACTCGTATAGACGTGTAGGTATTTATCTGATAAACACTGAACTACTCATCGAAGATTTCCTAATAGATGGTACACCAACGTCAATAGGAATCTTCTCGAGTCGAGTAACATAGTGGTCCTTCAACTTGAGATACCACTGTGGATATATGAGATATCCTCCACACTTTGATGGCAGTCACATTACCGATCTATTTAGATCAGACCTCCGTTTGTTCATTGGGTGTGGACTGATGCTCATGATATCCTATGAGTATCAGATAGAATCTGTCAGTCCTATGTACAGGACATAGGTATCTCGAACGTATTTGCTATCTAGTAAATCCATGGTCATGGTATACTTCGAAAATGAGTTCCGAGTGTTATTTAGAGATCGTAAATTTGAAAGTCGACTATATTATACCTTAGGGATTTGACGTTCCTATCTATATCATCGGTATAATATTGATAGCCTGTGATGGAGGGATTATACATATGCAATGACCTCGACTTGTATAGTTTAGCGTGATTATCCGTGGTCATCATAATTTACGAGTGGGTGAATTTTGGACACGAAATTTGATTTCATGACGGATAAACCTAAACTTAGAGAGTCTGACAATATGAAGTGTATTCGTTGAGCACTTCGGCATCGTGTTATGAATAATATAGATTATTCATAATACTTCACTGGATTAAATGAGTTAATTCGAATCGTTAATCGGTTAAACGAAAAATACATGCATTAGAGGATTTTGGTCAATTAATAATTAATGTCTATTTATATTTGATATAAAAATTGATTTGATACATATTAATTAATTATCAAATGAGACTTTGACACATGCCATTAATATATATATATTTGTTATTTAATGTAAATAAAAATACATATATAATAATAATCGTATTAATTAATTATTTAGGTTTTTAAAGGTTAAATATCTAGATAATTAAATTATATCAATATTACATAATTATTATGCAATATGTTTGATTATTATTGGTTACATGTCGCATCATTCTTTTAAGCTTAAAGTTTACAAATTAGATTTTCTAACTTAAAGCTTATTATTATTTAATTAGATTAAATTGATCAAATGATCATAATGCCCCTTAAAGTCGGTCATGACCCTAAATTTAAAGTGAGAAAATTTTGTTTTCTCATTTTATTAGCTCCCATGGTCGAAACCTCCATAGACAAAAAGCTCCCAAATTTGTTTGAAGAAACAATGAAGAAAGTGAAGAAATCAATAAAACGTTTAAGGAAATTAGGAGATTTGGAGGTAATCTTCATAACTCTTAAACTTAGAAATTTGTTTTCTTGTTCTTGAGCATCTAGAAAAGTTCTAGAGTTTATTCATTTCTTAGATTTTTGGGCTTTTTTATTTGGAGGATGGATTTGGAGCCTAGATGCATGTGTGAAGTTAGATGGAATAATACTAGTGTAATATTAGTTCAATTTTGTCATTTGATGACTTGTTGCCATTCTAGAGTGTTATGACCACTCTTGTAACTCCTAGAATTATTCTTGAGTTCTTCATTTGTGGTGACTTTGGTTGGTGTAAGTATTAATATGATTAATGTTGAGAAAATTATATTTAAAGCATGGAAAATGATATTTTTAGTTACCAAATCTGATCTAGAATTTCTGTGATTTTGGTGATGAAAATTATGTTGTATAAATGTATTGGATGTATTTTTGGTTTTGGAACAATTGTCGAAAATTATTTTGGAGTTGAAATATGCGAAAATGGCGAAAAATGGCGTAACCGGGTGAGTTTCGGGCTTACCGGGTATCCGATATCCAAACAGTGAATTGGTCACTATTCGGGCAGCCTATGAACTTCCCAAGTACTATTGGTGCTGACCTGGGCAGCCCCCATGTGTATTGGTTGGTCGGTTCGGACAAAAACATGTTTTATGCCATTTTACGGAAAAACATTTTTCGTAAATATTTCGTAGTGTTTCTAACTTATTTATGTCGTTATTTGATATCGAATAAATATGTTTAGGTGAAATATGATTGAATTATTCATATTGGATATTTAATAATTTATTTGGTAAGTTTAAAAAATTTTAAAATTATGATTTCGCCCGAACCGCGCTTCCGCCTGCGCCTTTAAGAAAACCCCGAAAAAAATGGTATCAAAGCGAGTCTGATCCTACATCCATTACATTTTTCATGCTTGATATATGATATATAATCCAATTTTGATATTTGCACATGCATGTAATTTAGATGTTTCTTAACTTTTCGGTTCTACGCTAACAGAAAACATAACGGAGATTTAATGGTTAAGTTAAGTTATGGTTTCCCAGGTAGAATTAAATTGTTGAGAAATTTATTTAGATTAAAAATCTGCATTTGATGTAGAGTAAAACCCTTTTTAGGAATATCCTCACTTAATAAAGTTATAAAGTAACTAGTAATTTAAATACTTATTTCTTGGTCCGCCTTGTCAATACGAATGCAAATGATTTCATGATGTTATAGCTATATCGTGCTAAAACTGTGCAGTTATGGCTGATGGTTGTCCATTTATGCCGGTAGAACTTATATGATAAAAGATAAATTCAAGTGAAAATGGAAATCCTAAACGTGCCAAAGCTGTCAGGACTACATCGGTAGCTTGAGTTTGTCACTGATAAGTGAAGCCTTGATACGCCTCCTGCGAACGTGCCAAATCTGTCACAATGAGAAATGGTCAAGACCAAAATCAGTAGTCACAGTGAGTGTGACTGACAATGAGTTGTCTTCCTGTGAATATACGTAGGCGAGAACGTTCCAAAGCTGTGAGTCTAAATATATTCATGGGGTCCACTTCTCAATTTAATTATTGAATTCTCATTTTTCGTTGGGGATTACGGTTTTACGTAAAGTAGTGGGAGGCACTACTGTGTTAAAAATCCATAACTAAAGCAGTGTGTAATATTATGAAAATTGCCGCTTATGTTTTCCTTATTTTATTATGTTAATAGTAATAGACTTTTAATCCACTGCATGCATATATTATATATATGTTTTCTGACTACACTTATGGTTGAAAAATTCTAGAATAGGTTCTAGATTAAGAGTAACCTTGGATATTGTTAGATTAGTCTAAACCATCGAGAAATATTGTTCCGATTTTCTTGAAAAATCAAGATGGTTAGTGACTTAGTTACTAAGCCACGATAGGTAATCTAAATAGATATCCGTTTTAGGATATAATTCCTTAGAGATAATAGTTTCTTTTGTAGTAAGATTGACGTGAATTAGTTCATATCTCGAGATTCTTGACTAGTATTAAGAAAACCTCATTAAGTATTTGTTTATCTGATAATAACGTTTCTTGACTTTGGTGACCTTTAGAGGTAGTGTGTCTGACACAATTTGCTAATCAATTACTTATAATTGTTATGAATAGTTGAAGGCAAATTATAAAGATAAAGAAAGGAGATGTGTATAGTTGTGTGTAGAGAATATTGATTCTCACAATACGACAACTCTAGGTATTGGATGCCAGATCTCCCATCTAGTTATTTAAAATATTGTTTAATAATTATTTTGATATTTGATATCAGAACTTGTGACTATTGGATAGTTACTTGTTCTTTATAAATAATTGTTACATATTTTAATACGACTAGTAGTGTCATTGATATAGAGATAAGCATTAAGAAAAATATTCAGTTAATTAAATAACTTAGAACAATGCTTTATGAGATTTTATCATTTAAACATTAGATGCTTATTTCGTATGGTAAATGATGGTCTGATATGAGATCACACCACATATCATTATCCATTTAATGAATATTGTATTCGGGAATGTGATTAAATCTCATTTAACCAATGATCGTCATTGGACCACAGATTTATTAAACTAATACATTGGATGTATGTAGTTTAATGAATTATAATTGCCTTGGATAGTTTTCTTTACTTCGTAACTTAGTTAATGAGTTGTCATGACATAGTTACGTGTTTATAAAAGAACACATATTGAACAATTTAAATGGTTCGAGAACTTTCAATATGTTTTTGATGAAATGCGAATAAAATATTTTGACTGGTTCAAAGATATTCGATTTGAATTTTTGAAAATTGTATCTTTAAAATTCATCATGAACCTTTGAATTGTTCAAAGATGTTTGATACGATCAAACATATGAATTTATGGCAATTAGTTCTAAGATTATTCAATGAATGAGATTCTTGCTCAATATTATTCTTGTACGATTCCATCGTGATGGAATTGGTCAGTGGGAGGAATCGAATCCTATACGATTTGATTCATTTGATATTGAGTGTTACCGAATTAGTTTCAATACTCTTGGGGATATGCTCCAGTAACACTAATTCATCCTCTTAATTAAGGTTCCATTTGTTTCTACAGTTACGTATATGATATATATAGGTAAAAAATTTGAATCTTTGAAAGTTTGAGATTTGAATCTTTCTTTTGTATAATGGTTATATAATTGAAAAGTATTTTCGCCTCGGAGGTACAAGTAAAAGTTTATCATTTATTTTATTTTATAG
Organism: Zanthoxylum bungeanum; assembly: GCA_019454045.1. Taxonomy (NCBI): domain Eukaryota; kingdom Viridiplantae; phylum Streptophyta; class Magnoliopsida; order Sapindales; family Rutaceae; genus Zanthoxylum; species Zanthoxylum bungeanum. The sequence continues at coordinate 21,398 of SKCR01024024.1, read as the reverse complement.
AATATTGTATTCTATTTAATAGAATATCTTTTCTACGATCTCGAGTAATAAAATTATTTTATTACTTGGTGTGTAATATTAGATGTCAACGATTGTAGAAAAGACTTGACTTATTGGAGTTAAATGTGAAGAGTGATCAACTATAAATGGAACTACATAATTAATAAGATGAAAATACCCTTAGAAAGCTTCCATATAAGTCCAACAAGATGTCAGAATCATTTGCGAAGTATTTGATATTTAATGGTTCTGTTGTTTTCTTATCGAAGAAATTTTTTTATAACTTACAGTGGGAGCGATATTTGATATCGATTTCGGAAGTTGACATTAAACCATAGATCCAAATTTGTTCGTAGCTTGCTACGATCAAGTTTGGAACTTGATTAAGCTTTCGTTATGAATCGTTCATAAAATGTGCAAACATTTTGAGTAGCAAAAGCAAATTGAGCTTATTAAAGGTTTGACCTTTATAGTATGACAGTGAGAAAGGTTATAATCAGCAATTTATTGTAGATTCTAAGGAAACTTGTCTCTAGTCACACTAATTGAACAATTAAGGATCTGTTGGTTAATGTTGATATTAAACTATGTATTTTAGCTAGGAATACAAAGTGGTGTTCCTGAATGGTTTCTTCGAAGAAGAGATCCATTGTGATTTCTTTGCTTGAAGAGTTCATTCTGGAATGACCCTGGAGTTTGTATTATGTTAAGATCACAGTTTGATATATCAACTTATAGAGCCTATTGTAGACTCAGATGAGCTTTCCGAAAATCTTTGTTCTCTAATTTTGATATTAGTCAGATTGTCTGATTTTATCAAAGCATAGAGAATACATATGTGATAGTAGGGTTAGTGGGAGCGTACAAATTTATTTCTAGTATTGTATATCCTAACGACATTATCATTATTAATGTAATAATGAAATGTTTGTGAGGTAAAAGGTTTACCTAAATCTTCTTTTCTCCATGATAGCAGTGAAAGTGGTCTCTGTTATATTCGATATAAATTTTTATATATGATTTAAAACAAGAGACTTGTGAGATAATCTCATTAGTCATGCATTAGATATGATCTAATAAAAGACATAGTAAGACTATCTGTGAGACAGTTAGTATAATTGTTTGACAGTTACAGTGTCTCTTGTATATAGTATTCATCTTTCATAATGGATAATTCCTTTGTCGAAAGAGAAATTGATTAGAATGTCTAGTCAATCTTATGCATCATAGGACGATGGCATAATGAATACTATATTAGGTGCGATTAAAGATATCAATTTAATCGTAATTGTTACGAGCTATTTTGATACCATGTAGACCATAGGATGAGTCTTGAAACATGTTCTTTGTTATCTTTGAGATATTAAGAACGAGTTTCTTATTCATGGAGAATAAAGTCAGCAACCATTAAGGTCAGATTAGTTTTGAGTCTAATTATAACGTTAGATGGTCTACGTCATATAGAGTCAGAGAAGATGTAGTGGGAGTGTCACAGTTGATTCTACTAGATTAGTAGAATTAGTTGTAACTTATAAAGTATTGACTTATGAAGTTGCATAGTGACCTTATAGATTAGAAGTCTTAATATTAGTGTTGTGATTGCAGTTGTCTCATAATATTTAATTTGATCTCTAAATATATAGATAACTCAGTAGCTGTAGCATAATGTTTATGTCGCATCTGACTCATATTGATGTATAACTTAGGTTCTACAAAATATGAATGATGTTGGCTAAGGGAAATGATTGGGTTTGTTAGACAAACTCAATATGTTATAGCGGACCTACTTGTTATTTCCTATCTCTTGAGTGCTAGGTGAGCTCTTGAGGGTCATGCGTATGTGATACACATTGAGATGTGTATATGATACCGTGGATTGACACTAGAGCAAGTGGGAGAAATTGTTAGGATTGGTGCTCGGAGTGCCAATCTAGATCGTATTTATGTCTGATTCATGAATACGAACAATTCATTTTTTCCATAATATTACTTACTTAATGGTAGCACATCTTGTTTTTATATACGTATTCGATCTAATTAAGATTAGATTGAAACTAAATCTGATTTAGTGATATGTATATATTAGACAAAGACCCAGGATTTACAACGTAGTATGCAATTACAACGTATTTTGTAATTGACATTGGGAAGTGTCATTATAAGTTGTATATTCTCAAATAAAGTTCCTGGTCAAGATTTTTTGACACGGATCGGTTAGTAAAATCTGCAGAGACCAGTACATATCGTATATCGAGACTTGGTCCGATGGTTTATCCCAATGAACCATGAGACTTGGGAGATTCGTATAGACGTGTAGGTATTTATTTGATAAACACTGAACAACTCACCGAAGATTTCCTAATATATGGTACACCAACGTCAATAGGAATATTCTCGAGTCGAGTAGCATAGTGATCCTTCGACTTGAGATACCATTATGGATATATGAGACATCATCCACACTTTGATGGCAGTCATGTCACCGATCTATTTAGATCAGACCTCCGCCTGTTCATTGGGTGTGGACTGATGCTAATGATGTTCTGTGAGTATCAGATAGAATCCGTCAGTCATATGTACAGGGCATAGGTATCTTGAACGTATTTACGATCTAGTAAATCCATGGCCGATGATTACTTCGGAAGCGAGTTCCGAGTGTTATTTAGAGATCGTAAATTTGAAAGTCGAATATATTATACCTTAGGGATTTGACATTCCTATCTATATCCCCAGTATAATATTGATAGCCTGTGACGGAGGGATTATACATATGTAATGACCTCGAGTTGTATAGTTTAACGAGATTATCAGTGATCGTCATAATTTACGAGTGGGTGAATTATGGACACGAAATTTGATTTCGTAACGGATAAACCTAAACTTAGAGAGTCCCACAATATGAAGTGTACTCGTTGAGCACTCGGGCAACGCGTTATGAATAATATAGATTATTCATAATACTTCACTAGATTAAATGAGTTAATTCGAATTGTTTAATTGGTTAAACGAAAAATACATGCATTAGGGGATTTTGGTCAATTAATAATTAATGTGTATTTGTATTTGATACAAGATTTGATTTGATACATATTAATTAATTATCAAATGAGACTTTGACACATGCATTAATATATATATTTGTTATTTAATGTAAATAAAAATACATATATAATAATAATCATATTAATTAATTATTTAAGTGTTTAAATGTTAAATATCTGGATAATTAAATTATATCAATATTGCATAATTATTATGTAATATGTTTGATTATTATTGTTTACATGTGGCATGATTCTATTAGGTTTAAGGTTTACAGATTGGATTTGTTAACTCAAAGCTTATTATTATTTAATTAGATTAAATTGATCAAATGACCATAATGCCCCTTAAAGTCGGTCATGACCCTAAATTTAAGTGAGAAAATTTTGTTTTCTTATTTTATTAGCGACCATGGCCGAAACCTCCATAGACAAAAAGCTCCCAAATTTGTTTGATGAAACAAGGAATAAGATGAAGAAATCAAGAAAAAGTTTAAGGAAATTAGGAGATTTGGAGGTAATCTTTATAACTCTTAAACTTAGAAAGTTTTTTTCTTGTTCTTGAGCATCTATAAAAGTTCTAGGATTTCTTCATTTCTTAGATTTTGGGGCTTTTTGATTTGGAGGATGAATTTGGAGGCTAGATGCATATGTGAAGTTAGATTGAATAATATTAGTGTAATATTAGTTTGATTTTGTCATTTGATGACTTTTTTCCATTCTAGAGTGTTATGACCACTCTTTTAACTCCTAAAATTGTTCTTGAGTTCTTCATTTGTGGTGACTTTGGTTGGTGTAAGTATTAATATGATTAATGTTGAGAAAATTGGATTTAAAGCATGAAAAATGATATTTTTAGTTTCCAAATCAGATCTAGAATTTCTGTGATTTTGGTGATGAAAAGTATGTTGTATAAATGTATTAGATGTGTTTTGGGTATTGGAACAATTTCCGGAAATTATTTCGGAGTTGAAATATGCGAAAACGGTGAAAAACGGTGTTACCGGGTGAGTTCCGGGCTTACCGGATGTTCGCTATCCAAACAGTGAATTGGTCACTATTCGAGCAGCCTATGAAGTGTCCAAGTACTATTGGGGCTGACCTGGGCAGCCCCCATATGTATTGGTTGGTCGGTTCGGATAAAAACGCATTTTATGCCATTTTGCGGAAAAACGTTTTTCGTAAAAATTTTATAGTGTTTCTAACTTATTTATGTCGTTATTTGATATCGAATAAATATGTTTAGGTAAAATATGAATGAATTATTCATATTGGATATTGAATAATTTATTCGGTAAGTTTAAAAAATTTTAAGTTATGATTTCACCTGAACCGCGCTTCCGCCTGCGCCTTTGAGAAAACCCCAATATCTACCACGTAGATGTAGTGGGAGGGTTGTGCGACAACTTGATAGCTATCTAGGGTTTGGAGAGGCAATAGTTTCCACCTCCAATAATGACGTAGATGATCTATTGAGCTATCATAGTATAATGGATGATCCTGATAAATAGGAATGGCTCAAAGCCATGAATCTCGAGATGGAGTCCGTGTACTCCAACTCAATCTGGGATCTTGTAGGCCAGCCTAATGGGATAAAACCTAAAGGCTGCGAGTGGACCTATAAGAAAAATAGATGAATAGATGGGAAGGTGCAGACCTTCAAAGCTAGGTTAGTGGCCTAGGGTTATACCTAGTAAGAGGAAGTCAACTATGAGGAGATTTTCTCGCCAGTAGCCATACTTAAATCTATTCACATTCTTCTATCCATTGCCACATATTATGAATATGAGAAATGGAAAATGGGCGTCAATATAACATTCTTGAATGCTAGTCTTGATGAGAGCATCTATACGGTGCAACCAGAGAGATTCGTTGTCTAAGGTCAATAGCAAAAAGTTTACAAGCTGAAAGGTCTATTTATGGACTGAAGCAAGTATCTTGATCTTGGAAAATAAGATTTGATGCGATGTTCAAGTCTTATGATTTTGAGTAAAACGCAGATGAGCCTTGTATATACAAGTGTGTCATTTGCGGAAAGGTGGGTTTTACTCGTATTATACATCGATGATATTTTAGTAATTGAGAATGGTGTAAAAGTATTATCGGAAGTAAAATTCTGACTGGCTAACCAATTCCAAATGAAAGACGAGTTGTGTATTTTGGATCTAGATTATTCAGGATCACAAGAGACGACTGTTAGCTGTGTCTCAAGCATCATATATCGACAAGATTGTTGTTTGATGTTGGATGCTGAATTCCAAAAAAGGTACTTTACCTCTTCAACATGAAATCAACTTATCGAAGAAACAGTTTCCTTAGACACCTCAAGCAGTTGTGGAGATGAGACATATCCCACACGCCTCTACTATTGAAAGTCTCATGTATGCGATGTACGAGACTAAATATCCATTATGCAGCGGGAGCGGTCAGTGGTTTTCAGTCTAACCCAGGATTGGATCGGTGGGTGATTGTAAAGCATATTCTCAAGAGAATAAGAGGCTATTTGCGTGTATATCCTGGATGGATATGATCCTTAGAAGATATACAAAATCCTAATTTTCAGATGGATGTAGATTATGAGGAATCAACATCCCAATCAGTATTCACCTAGTTGGTGGAGCCATAGTATGGAGGAGTATAATACAATATGGTATTGTGAACTCCACCATGAAGGCTGAGTATGTAACAGCTTGTGAAACAGCTAAGGAAGCAATATGAATCCATAAATTCTTGGAGATCCGGAAGTTGTTCCAGATATGGATATACCACTCACTCTTTATTATGATAATAGTGGTGCAATGGTAAAATTTCAAAGAACCAAGAAGCCACAAGAGAGAGAAATATATAGAAATAAAAATATCATCTCTTTAGGGAGATTGAGCAGATATCATTCGGTAGATAATCTGCCATATCTATTTACAAAGACTTTTACGACTAAAGTGTTTAAAGGTCACCTAGAGGGTCTAATATTATGCGATATATCTCATTTTCTCTAGTGCAAGTGAGAGATTGTTGGGATATATGCTCAAAAGCATAATGTAATATGTAAACGGAATTATATTTTAAGAAATAAATGATGCAGTTATTCATTTATTAAAATGTTGATTTTAAAGTTGCATATTATAAATTATCATGTATGTCATTGGATAATAAATGTACTTTCAGATTTAGTGTATAAGTGTTATACACAAGAGGATTTAAATCTGAAATTAGTAATCCTGAATAGTCCGTAGAGAGCAAACGAAGACGGGCTATTTGTTTGTGGTTTATCTACAGCTGCTGTCCATTCCATATTGTATGACGACTTTGATCCGGGTTCGTTCATGTGGTGACATGGGAATGGAGGCACCTTATATGATTCGATCATATAGGACTGGACCAAGACAGAAATGAATTTCTTTTAATATCCGTTAAACAAAGAAATTCATATCAGTCTAATAGATGATCATATATAGGTTGATCTAATCCTAAGTATTCTACGAACTCCTGCATGGCAGACTATGTCCTTTGATTTACAAAGGTGAGGTTAGTGAAGCAATCCCAACCAATAGCTACGTATTTTGGGGGCATGGTTTTGTGTGTAGCTGGTGAGGTTTTACATAGATATGAAATTCACTCCTTCTTTCAAGAAGTAGATAAGTATCTTCCTTAAGGGTTGACTCGGTACTTGAACGGTTAGAGCACTCAAGTCTTTCTATTACGAATAGAAAGATTAATATTCATAATAGTTATGAATAAATTATCTATTAGAGAATCAATGGTACTTATGACACAAAATAATTATAGGAGTATAACGGACATTATGACCCGACTCTAATCATAAGATACTCGTGGAGGGTCAATCTGTATGCAGTGATTATATCGGTGGACGTCGTTGACTTTCGGTATAAAATATATTTGTAGTGACGAGAGTGCATCTTTTAGGTTTTTAGTAGAATAACCTAAAGTTAATAATTTGGAATATTTAATTAAATTATTTTAATTAATATTTCGAGATTATTGGAGCTCAGAACTGTAGGTCCATTTGGTCCCCATGTTAGCTCGTTACACTATAGGAATCTATGGAATAATTGGATAGTCCAATTATGAACTCACTTGAAAAATAATAAATAATTGAGAATTATTTATTGATATAATTATTAATTTGATTAATAATTATATAATGTCACACCTTAAAATTATATATTAAAGTGTTTATTATATAGTTTTTATATTAATGATTATTAGATAATCATTTAATATAGAATTTGATTTTAAATTAAATTTGATTTAATTTAAAATTAAATATGTAATTTATATCATGATATAAGTTACATGTTAAGTTTTAATTTCAAAATTGAATGATATTTGATATTATATTTAATTTTTGAAATTAATAATTTTGTTGTGATAAAAATGCCATTGGCCAATACTTATATGTGTGATTAAGGTTAAGGTTAATTTTGTAAATGTACATTTAATTAACCTAAACCCTACATATAAAAAGGAAGCTTTTATCTTCTCAAGCAACTCTAGCCTGCTTTCTCATCTTCCCAATGAGATTGAAAAGAGATAAAAAAAAATGAGAGAAAGCGAAAGATAAAATTTTCCCAAGAAAATTTTCATATAAAGTGAGTTACCCCGAGCCCACCCTCACGGATTTCTGGTGGCAAGATATAACACGAAAGATCAAATAGTAGACCCGATCCATCTCATATTGCTCACGGCGTAGTTCATATCTTTCTCAAGCAACTGACGACAACCTGGTGCATGGAAGCCGAAAGGCCACAAAACCATTGATGATTATACACAATCATGGCATATGGTTGTTGTGTATGTAGGTTGTATAATGTTATTAAATAGAAAATTAACATACAAATAAAAATCAAATCCAGAACACAAAATTAGATCTACACTAACATGCATAAACCCTAAAACTTTGAGAACAAGAAAAACCTTGTAAAAATGATGAATGCAGTGGTCCAGGTCGAGAAGATTCTCTGTCCTTAAGAACTTATCAGCCCCGTCTCGGTGCTCTACGGGTTTTGTGAATAATGTTCTCCCATGATAACTCGGATTCCTCTTGTTCAAGGGGCACTCCTTAACAAGATCACGAACTTGGAAAAAAGAGGGAAATCTCTCTTGTAAAAACGAAAATAGTGAGACATTTTTTTCTTGGATGAATTCAGATTTCTTTCTTAACCCTTGAATGAACTTGGATGCCTCCTTATAAAGGTATGGAAGGGTGCCTCATGGGCACCCTTTGGGTTGGGGTGAAACCCTCCAAAGGGTTATACCCCTCTTATGTATCCCTTGGAGCATAAAGCCATGTTACACTCAATTTGGAGGACATATCCCTATGGGGTACCATCTAAGTGACATGTTCTCCTCCATCCAAACTATATCATTTGAAGATTTGAAGAATTTACAACAATCCCCCATAATTCTTCAAATATACATGCAGACACTTGAGAGAGTTTCTGTGAACTAAAGCTGCATCGAAATAGGTAGCTTTCGCCTTGAACCTTTCCTAGTGAATGACAATCGGATTTACTTGGCAAACTAGTGACCCATAGTCTTGAACTGTTCTGCTGTTGGTGTAAGCCAAGACAATTGCCAACGCACAACTTTACTTTGACCATTTCCCGTTCTACGGTTGTGTTCATTTCGACCCTGAACAGCAGTCCTGGATTCATCAAGCACTTTAGGGAAATCAGCCTGTAAAATCCCATGGAAGCATTCTCACTTCTTACTTGAAATATGTGATCTACTATGAAGATATAATCTGTCTTTACCCCCATTAGGATTCATCTCCTAATATAGTGATCATTAAAAGCCTTAGCTTATCATAACCTTGACAGACAGCACTCGCCGTCATTATCGGAATGGGAAAGGGTACAAAACTCTTCAGTGCTTATTTTGAATTTCACAAAGTTTCAGTTGTCCCTTTTGAACCTATATCATAGGATCTCCAGTCAGCTAGGTTGGGTTTCCACAGTGACAATTCTTAACTTATAGGCTTCAAGCTCATTCCCCTCGATGACTTCTCAACTTGCTCTCTAGGTAAACCTTTAGTTAGTGGAACCGCTAGGTTTTCCTTCGACTTAACATAATCGATCAATATTATGCCACTTGACTGCAGTTGACGTATGGTATTATGTCTCCGACGTATGTGTCGAGACTTACCATTATACATTGTATTTTGGGCTCTCCTAATAGCCGATTGGCTGTTACAATGTATGTTTATCGCTGGCACCGATTTGGGCCAACTAGAAATATCCTCCAGGAAGTTTCTAAGCCATTCTTCTTCTTCCGCTATTTTGTCTAACGCTATAAACTCTGATTCCATAGTAGACCGGGCAATACATATTTACCTTGAGGATTTCCATAACACGGCTGCACTACCAAGTGTGAAAATAAATCCACTCGTAGATTTGGAATTCACTGTATCAGATATCCAGTTAGCATCGCTGTATCCCTCTAGAATAGTAGAATATCTCTCGTAATGTAGCCCATATTTTGAAGTTTCTCTCAGATACCTCAAAACTCTTACTATGGCTTTCCAGTGGTTATGTCATGGATTGCTCGTATATCTACTAAGCCGGTTCACAGCTTGAGCGATATCAGGACCAGCATTCTTTGATAGATGAAGAGTTAGGTCTACAGGGGTTCTAGCCACATTTAGATCCCCTTTGTTATATTTCTCAAGTATCTTCTCAATATAATGAGTCTGAGATAATATATATCCATCTGATGTCCTAGAAATCTTAATTCATAGGATCACATCAGCTACTCCCAAGTCTTTCATATCAAATCTGCTGGATAACACATTTTTGGTAGACTGAATCATTTCATGATTACTACCAATTATCAGCATATCGTCTACACAGAGACACACAATGACATATCCTTTTTGAGTTGATTTGGTGTACACACACTTATCACACTCATTGGTTTTAACCCATTTGACAACATCTCTTTGTCAAATTTCTCATGTCATTGTTTAGGTGCTTGTTTTAATCCGTACATGGATTTTACAAGTTTTCACACCTTCTGTTCTTGTCCAGGAACATTAAACCCTTCTGGTTGTTCCATGTAAATATCTTCATCCAATTCACCATTCAAGAAAGTCGTCTTTACATCCATTTGATGTATTTCAAGACCAAACATAGCTGCTATGGCTATGAGCATTCTTATAGATATGATAAGAGTCACTGGTGAATAGGTGTCAAAGTAATCAAGGTCTTCCTTTTATCTATAACCTTTTATGACAAGCCTAGCCTTGTACTTATCTATTGATCCATCCAGATTCATCTTTCGTTTAAATATCCATTTGTAGCCCAGTGGCTTACAACCCGGAGGAACATCAACCAACTCCCAAGTATGGTTCTGTAGGATGGAATCGATCTCACTATTGATAGCCTCTTTCCACAAAGGTGCCTCCAGTGAAGACATTGCTTCTTTATAGCTTTGAGGCTTATTTTCTAACAAGTATGTCAGAAAATCGAGACCAAACGACTTAGACGTTCTAGCTCTTTTGCTACGTCTAGGTTTGATTGTCTCAATGTTTGAGCGTTGATCTGACTCTCGGTCAACCTGATCACTGTCTTTGACAGTATCAATCGTTCTTTTGAGAGACTCTATTCTTTGTCTTTCCTTACAAAGAAATGTCTCTTCAAAAAATATCGCATTCCTTGACTCAATTATCATATTCGGATTGCTGTCAGGAATCTCAGACTTGTGTACCAAGAATCGATACGCACTACTGTTGCGAGCATATCCAATGAATATACAATCAACAGTTTTGGGTCATATTCTAACATTCTTAAGTTTAGGAACCATCACTTTGGCAAGACACCCCCACACTTTAAGGTATTTGTAGGAAGGTACGTGACCTTTCCACAACTCATATGGTGTCTTGTCTAATCTCATGTGATGAAGCTTGTTTAAAACGTAGTTCGCGGAAAGCAAAGCTTCCCCCACAAGTTCTGGGGTAAACCAGAACTTGTCAACATGGCGTTCATCATTTCCTTCAACTTTCGATTTTTGCACTCAGCAATCCCGTTTTGTTGAGGCGAATAAGGAGTAGTGGTTTCGTGAATAATTCCATGAACGAAATAATATTCACCGAATGGTGACATATTCACCACCTCTATCACTCTTGATTCTCTTGATTTTCTTGCCAAGTTGATTTTCAACTTCGTTCTTATAGTGTACAAAGCTCTCAATAGCTTCATCTTTGCTCCTCAGCAAATACACATAACATAATCTTGTGCTATCATTCGATAAAAGTGACAAAGTACTTTTTACCACCTCTTGTTTACACAATATTCATATCACACACATCAGTGTGTACAAGTTCTAAAGGTTCAGAACTTCGTTCTATGGAATGAAATGATGTTCTATGCATTTTTGCTTCAACACATGCCTCACACTTATGTTGGCTATCAATTGCAAACTTAGGTATAAGGTCCATATTAATTAATTTACGTATTGTATCATAATTAACATGTCCTAACCTACCATGCTATACATTTTGTGACTCAATAATATAAGCAGAAGTTGTAGCTTTATTAATAGCAATGTGTCGATCGACAGTCATTACATTGAATTTGAAAAGGCCCTCAGTGAGGTATCTTTTTCCTACATATACATCATTTTTTGTCAATACAAATTTATCAGAAACAAATACAAGCTTAAAACCAGCCTTGCTAAGGAGAGAGCCCGAGACCAAATTCTTCTGAATATCTGAAACATGCAATACATTCTTCAATGTAAGCTCCTTTCCGGATGTCATCTTCAGAACTACTGTGCCTTGTCCAACCACTCTGGAGGTAGACGAGTTTCCTATTGTCAGATGATCGCCGCCATCGACCTTCTGATATTAGGAAAACATCTTACTATCTGCACATATATGACGAGTAGCCCCAGTGTCTACCCACTATTCTCTCAGATTCCCAACCAAGTTGGCTTCAGTTACCACTGCTGATAGGTTCATCTCTGAGATCTCATCAGTCAGCTGCTCACCTTCAGTGACATGGGCCTCATTTTTCTTTTTCTTGCCCTTGTCCTGAGATTTTTTATTTCTGCAGTCCTTTGCCATGTGACTGCTCTTTCCATAGTTGTAGCACTTCCCCTTGGACTTCTTGTTAGCTTGGGAAGAATCAGTTCAACTGTTCTTTCTCTTCTTGCTACCCTTCATACCCTCGACGATGTTGGCCTTAGACTTCATAATCTTGTAGCTGGCCTTCTCGGACTTCATGTTGTCCTCTTCGATCCTCAATCGAACTCCAAGGTCTTCAAGGCTCATCTGCTTCTTCTTGTGTTTCAGATAGCTCCTGAAGTCCTTCCATGATGGAGGCAACTTTTCAATTATCGTGGCAACTTGAAACGTCTCACAGAGTTTCTTTCATTCATTCATCCAGTATTTCATGAATGATCAATTACAGTTCACCCAACTGAGACATCACTGTTCTTGAATCAACCATCTTGTAGTCCAGGAACCTACCCACGATAAATTTCTTTTGACCGACATCCTCTGTTTTGTATTTTTTCTTGAGAGATTCCCAGAGAATCTTCGCAGAAGTCATGCCTTGGTACACATTGTACATGGTATTGTCAAGTCCACCCAAAAGGTAGTTCTTGCACAGGAAGTCTCCAGACAACCATGTCTGTTCTCGTAGTTCCTTGGCTGTTTCCGATTCACCCTCCACAGGACCTGGAGGATCTTTAAGTTATCCAACTGAAGAGTTGTCATGTAGAACAGACAATTTGCGTTTGAAGACGCGTTCGAACATTCTTAGGCAAAAGGCTTGCGTTCGAGTAGCGTTTGAAGACGCGTTCGAACGTTCTTACGAAATTTTAGATTTTAGCCTTTGCGTTCATCGGGCGTTCGAACGCCCTACGTATTTTTCATGCACATACTTTATTTTTCAAGAAAATTTTCATATCTAAGCATGTGAATTACTATCTAACAACACTAATTGATAAGTTCTTTAGATTGTAGGTTGTATAGTGTTATTAAACAGAAAATTAACATACAAATAACAATAAAGTCCAGAACACAAAAGTAGATCTACACTAACATGCATAAACCCTAAAACTTTGAGAACAATAAAAACCTTGTAAAAATGATGAATGGAGTGGTCCAGGTCGAGAAGATTCTCTGTCCTTAAGAACTTATCAGCCCCGTCTTGGTGCTCTACGGGTTTGTGGCTAATGTTCTCCTAGGATAACCCAAATTCCTATTGTTCAAGGGGCACTCCTTAACAAGATCACGAACTTGGAAAAATGAGGGAACTCTCTGTTGTAAAAACAAAAATAGTGAGACACTTTTATCTTGGATGAATTCAGATTTCTTTCTTAATCCTTGAATGAACTTGGACGCCTCCTTATAAAGGCATGGAAGGGTGGCACCCTTTGGGTTGGGGTGCAACCCTCCAAAGGGTTATACCCCTTCTATGCATCCCTTGGAGCATAAAGCCATGTTACACTCAATTTGGAGGACACGTCCCTATGGGGTACCATCCAAGGGACATGTTCTCATCCATCCAAACTATACCATTTGAAGAATTTGAAGAATTTACAACAGTTTACACATGTGATTTGATGTTACAAACTTGGCTGACATGCTGTTGATGTGTGCGCATGATGATGATCAATATATATTGATCAACACAGTAAGTGGCGCAAGCCACATGATCCAAGTGGAATAGGTTATTGTAGCAACAAACAAAATTGAAACACCTTCATCAATATTGATCACGTGCGCATGATGTGGTGCTAAACAAAAGAGCAAATTTCACTCTGAAAGTTGAACAGTCACATGATGCTTTTGATTCATCCAGTAATATGCGAGAATAATACAAGAAATTGTTGGGGTTAATCATGAATGGTCACATGATGCTTTTGATTCATCCAGTAATACGTGAGAATAATACAAGCAATTGTTGGGGTTGATCATGTACGCCGCGCGTGATTGATGATGATGGAGGAAATTGAACTGTTCATTTTCTGGGCTGCGATTCAAGAGTTATTTGGTTCGGATTTGGATTTTTGGGACAAAAATTTTGGATCAAGTTGAGAAGAGCAGAAAATTTTTTCAAGGTCGATCCCGGATGCCTAAGCCACTTCCGCTGCGTGAGGGAAAACGTTCCCTATAGATTAGCCTCATCAAGGCATCATAATTACGATATTGGACAGACTATAGGTCTGCTCGAGACAAGTTTCTTAGAATAGGTCAATTCACTAATGTGTTCAATCACCAATATTTATTATAGAGGAAGGGTCCTCATTGGATCAGTTGATGGGGTTGATTTGGTTGTACTACCAAGATTATTATTACGCTTGTTATTACAAGTTTGAAATCTTGCTAAGTGTAAGAAGAGGGAAGAGTGTCCTAGATCGGGTCTTTACTCGGTGTTTGCTTCGATGTGAGTAAAATAAAACAAGTACAAAATGAGAGCAGAAAAATAAAGTTCATTCATTTAGTTACATTTTTGTCCCCCTCGGGATTCTCCACGGAGTGGATGTCAATTACATTAGAAGGGTTAGGAACATCTTCGAGCATAGCATGAGTTGGGGCAGTGACAGCAGCGACAGAGGTTGAGGCACCAGGATCGGGGATTGAAGTACTAGTAGGAGCAGCAGCAGCAAATGAAGGTTCGGGGACATCATTAGTAGGAAGGGGCAGTGTAGCCAAGAAGGATGGATCATGAACCACTTCGGTCTTCTCGTGGCCTTTATGTGATAAGTCCATCCAAAGGTTTCCTCTCACTTATAAACACTTAGGACCCGGTGAAACACACTCAGGTCTAGGTCGTGATAGGTATCGACAATAAGCTCAAGGGACTGCTATAACCTTTCAATAAAGGTATTAATATTTGCTTCTTCGATGCAGTCGATAAGGTGGGCCTGCAAGACATATAGTTCAGCTATTGTTTGGGCCATCTCGCTCTTGATTTTTTTATGTTGCACCTCGGCCATGGTGGTTTTGGCCTGCAGCAGCTTCAAATCTAAGGTCCGAGTAGTAGTCTTGACCCTGACATCATCTCTCTCCCCCTTTGTGACCTCGATGGCCTTGCGAAATGAGTCATTTTCAGCCCTGGCCTCCTCATGCTTTTTGTTGAGCTCATTCTCCTTCTTGGTCAGCTCATCCTACAGTTGTTGGGCCTGACCTCCTACTATGGTGCTAGTCAGCACATCCATGTTGGTGGCTAGCAAGTAGGCCATATGCATATATGAGAGATCAAATTAGTTCACGAAATAAAATGTTAAACATAAGAAATTAAGTTAAGGGTCATTACCTTATGTTGGAGGCGGCCCATCTTTTTGATGACCTCATCGATGATATGTCTTCATAGGCGCATGCCTGGGGGAGTCTCACATGTTCGGCCATATAGTTGAAGGTCAGGATGAGATGACCCTTTTTTCTCTCTTACATGCTCGAACAGATCTTCGATCCTCAGGATACCAGTCGTTGTTTTTTATAAGGCGGGGACCATTGGGGCTTTACCATAGGATTTTTTATCTGAGTTAGAGGCGTGGTTTCCTTTAGGGTGGACTCGATAGCCTCATTGCTAACCTGGTGAACCAGTCATTTTAATTATTTTGGGGCTGGTGGTGGCGTATTGATAGTTCGGGTCGAAGGAGTTTGGGTTTGCTTTGGTTTTTTTTTATGGAGGTATCAGTGTAGTGAGCTGGAGTCAGGTGTCACTTGGCCCGCTCTAGGCTAGGCGTTTGACTGCCTGCGTAATTTGGAAGAGATTGACCCTTTTCTCAGACATTACTGCATCAAGAAAAAATAAATGTTAGAAGCAATAAACACATGATCAGGTTAGATAAAAACAAAGAACAAGAATACAATAAAGTAAGAAAACAAGAAGTAGTTAGTCAGTATCTACCGGGCTATTTGCTAGGTTATGGAGGGGTGCCTCGTACGAGGCCCGCATCGACGAATGAGAAATTGTTGACTATGTCCTACTAGTGGACCGCGTACCAAGATGCCAATTGTGCCCTCGCTCCGATCACCCCTATAAGCTATAAATGGTACAAGATTGTTATTAAGGTAAGACTGAGAAATCTAATTAGAAAGAGAGAGGGTAAGAAATTCAGGTCGTTACCTCCAATCCTAAATACAGTCGGGACAATGTTCTCCTCATCATCATAGATCTATCGCTGACCCCATGGCTCCCCGACTCAAAACCACTTATCTTTGAAATTTTTGTTAGTGGCTGGGAGATTAATGATCAAATGTTTGCATTTGGCGTATGTGGAAAGGTAGTGCCAACACTTATACTCCTTAGGGTTGTCATTCAATCGATAGAGCCTCTTTAAATCTTTAACTGACGGCTCGATCAGGCTAGCCCAACTCCAAATTACATAGAGCCCGACGAGCACTCTCGACCAGTTAATGTTTAGTTGGCATATGGCAAGTTTATCGATGCCAGCATCTTGGTAAAATACCCTTAGATAGGTAGACGTAAGCCCATATTGAAAAATGCAGTGCAAAGATCTACCTGGCCATCATTTGGTCGGCTTGCATTATCATATTCTTAAGGAACTTACAAGCTAATCATGTGGGATGCTGAATCTCTCCTGCAGCTGGTCTAATTCGACCTAGGTCGTTGTAGAAGGCTTGTCCATATATAAGCTTTCAAAATCCATGGGAGGATGCGCTGGGTCGAGACGAGGTCGTCTAACGAAAAAAGATTGATTTTCTTCTTCAAAAAGGGTCGGCGTAGTGTTAAGAGATGAACATTGTGATCTCGAGCCTTCTATAACAATTAGGTCGGTTGGTTGTTACGATGGTGCCTCGGTTGGCATAACCGCAGTTGAGGTTGAGGAAGAGCCTTCAGATTCAATAATTTCTAGAAAGAAGTGACTTGATGAGGAAAGTTTGTCGAAGTTAATTTGGCATACTCTAAAGTTATATAGGTCTATTTTAATTGCTAAGGTATATGTTGTCTTCTTTATCGAGTAGTTGACCCTAGAAAGCTCTAAATTCCCTAGCAATTGTGAAATTAAGTTTTTGCATAAGCATGAGCACAGCCAAAAACTTGAATCGGCCTATTTATATGAATCTAAACCTACCATAAACCCATAAATACATGCATATAGTAGTGAAACAAGATCCCATAAATAAAGCAAAAACACCAAAAAAAAACCTAGAAAAGCATGACTAATCCACAATAAACTCATAAATAACTCAGAAACATGCCATATTCATTATTCAAAGCATATGTTCATCATGCATAAGTTGTAGAATATAAAGCATATTCAAAATGAGAAAGTAAATGGGGGGTCAATAGAAACTTACTTGGAGGTGAAGATCAAATGTTGGAATCGTTGGAAGAGTTCGAAGGTTACTGAGAGAATATGATTTGGAGAGTTTTATTTTTTTTTTTGCAAGACATGGAGAAGTAAAAGTTACAAAAAAAGAAAAAGTGGCCTTTATATAGGCAACTCGGGCTAATCATAACAGTTGATTTGAAATTAGGGCAGTGGATGGACGATATTGTTGGAGTTGGTGCTTTGAGTGTTAATCCGAATTGTATATTTTATTATTTATTAATAAAATAACTACATTTTCATTTCATACCTTATTAATGGTATTGTCATTATGCGTATTAGATTGATATATAGGTATGCTAAGAATGATGTCGAACTTAGAATAGTCTTGTAGTAATACTGGACACTAGGTTGTCCGACATTGGGATAGTATTACTATTATAAACTATTCTTAAAGTAAATATTCATAGTCGTTGGTTTTGAAATATAGTCAAATTTCTATAACCTAGAAGACTAGCACATATTGTATATTGGAATTGGAGTTCCAATGGTTTAACCCGATGTACCATGAGTTTTGGAAACTCGTATAGATGTGTGGGTATTGGTTGGATCGAATACAGAAGAACTCACAGGTGATTCCTAATAGTTGGAAGTACACATCACCGTCAATAGGAACCTCCTCAAGTCGAGTAGAATATGTAATCCTTTGACTATAGGATAATATTGATTTTATGTGACATCCTTCACACTTTGATGCCATGTATGTCAGAAATATTTCATGGTATAGCCTCTAAATGTTCGTTGGGTATGGACCGATGCATTTAGTAATCAAAGGGGTTTAGGTATCCATGTGAGTAAAGTCACGATTCTTAAAGCTTTGGCCAAAGTCGATCACCTAGGGTGGATCACATCAGTTATGAAGAATCGTAGACATATCGACATGAGATGTGCGCTTCAGAAACTTGATGGTGTATTCTATGTTTCCTAAGCACAACTCAGATAGCCTACGATAGAGGGATTGTTAAACATTTATGATGACCTCGACTTCTATAGTTCATAAAGGTCGTTCGTGTTCTTCGCGAATTCAGAGGTGTCCGAATTGCATACATATTAGCTAGGCTTATATGACGAACGTGTCTAAACTTAGAGAGTCCCAATATGAAGTGTACTCGTTGAGCACTTGGGTAGCCGATTAATTTTGATAAAAGATAATATTCGATATTATAATTATCAACTAAGATAATCAAGTGTTATTGGATAATATTGATTATTTACTTTGACCTAATTGGATTAATTGGATTAATTCAATAATTACACAATGGCTTAATTGTAAATCATAATTATCTCTACCATTTGAGGATATTATGGTAATTGTAAGTATGTAATAATATGTGATTTTGGCTTGATTTAATTGGATTAAATCAAAGTGGCAAACATTTAACTAATCCATTTCCTAATCCTTGTCTTGATTTAATCATATTAAATCAAAGTGGTAGACAATGAAGATTAGTCATACCTAATTATGCATATTTGGACAAATTGGATTAAATCCACATAAAAGTTTATTACAACTTTTATTAATTAAAAATTGCCTAAATTTTGCTATAAATAGCAAGCTTTAGGAAGATTTTAATTAAGAAAAGAAAAAGCTTGAGAAAGCTAAATACAAGAAAATTCTTAGAGATATTAGCCAAAGTTAGAGAAGTGTTTAGAGAAGCTTGTGAGGTCTCTACAACATTTCATCTATGAGAAATTAAGATTTGATCTTGAAGTGAAGGTTGCTAGCAATGGAATTAAGATTGGATCTTGGAGTGAAGCTTGCAAACCTTGGAAGTTCTCCAACCATTTCAACAAAGAGAATGAGATTGGATCTTTGCATCAAGCTTGCTAGGTAAGTTTGAACTTCTCTTAAGTTTTGAATTATTTATTGGATGCATGATCACATAGCTTAATGTTGAAATAAAGCTAATAAATTGTGTTAGGATGCTTTAGAAGTATAAAAATAATATGCTTGGTAATTGGGTCAAAATATTTATGTTAGACATAGACATAAAATTATAGTTTGGAACTCTAGATTAAAGCTTAGAGCTATGGCTACCATTCTAGAATCACTTGACCACCTTTGAGTGATCTAGAATTGTTCATGAGTCATTTCATTGCGGGATTCTATTGGGTTGTATTTTGATTACAAGAAATGCATATATATATATATATATATATATATATATATATATATATATATATATAATTTATATATGTTTAATTCATAATATGTGTTGTGGTTAGTTTTGAAATTAAAAATATTTGGGTGATTTTAAAAGTGTTTAAGTTCTTAGAAAATTGAGAAAAAATGGCATCGGTCCAAGAGCACTGCAACGCAGCGCAAGCTGCTTGCTTGTGCATGCATGTGCAGGCAAGCAAGATGTGCATGCATTCCAGCCAGCTTGCTTGCGCAAGCAATAGGTGCGCAGGGCTCGATTTGGTTTTTCCAAATTCTGATTTATCTCCAAGTTTTTTTTTCCTGAACACTTGTAATGGAATATTATATTTCATTAAAATTTTTAAAAATATACTCATGCTTGATATCCATGAGTTAGACCCATTTCCGCAGCATGGGACACCGATCTGATCCTAGAGATTCCACAATTGCCCCAACAGATACGTATGGGGTCGATCATCACCGTTGAATTCAGATTCAGGGCTTGGATAGGAGCTACGTGCTTGGTTAATCTCAGACGTCCAAGTTTTGGCGAGCAACTCGCGGATGGATGACATCTGGCACATCAGGGAAACGAAACAAAAAGGGATTTGTTGGATGTGATGGTCATTTAATGAGGACAATTATGCCTTCGCATATTCCCAATGGCGTTCCAGTGCCCTGTAACCGCCTCTTCAAATATCGAGGAAGGGAAGGTGACCGACAGGAAAGAGCTCATTTTAGCAGCACACAAAGTAGTCTGTCCCAAGGTGGTTGGACCAGTGAGTGTTTTTGTAGAGTACTCATGAGGGGTTTCAACCTGAGGATATCATATCCGTCCTCATCTTTCTGCACCACCATCTTTTGTAAAGTTCCCAGCATCAACTCGCAAATTCGTTGATTCCGAGAACTATGGGACATATGTTGATGGTGATTTTTTGAAGACTATTAGTCCAAAGAAGTTTCAGATACCGAAGAAGGGTAGAAGAGAGATTATACTCAACCGAGTATAGATGGCAAAGGCCCAATGGCCCAGAGTGAGAAATGGATCGAAACGTTACCCGACCACATGGTACAGAGAAGTTCTCCACATGGAAAAACATATTGAAGATGAAGCAAGTAGTGATACCGACCGGACCATATTAAGAGATGGATTTGGGGTTTTGAGAGTTTGTAAGACCCAATTCGATGAGATCCCCATGAATGAATCCGACCCAATTGAAGAGTTAAAAGACATGACTTTGATAACTATCCTCTGCCTCGGTATCCTACCCGAGGAACGAAGATGGGATCACATGCCGACCAGTATTGGGGTCATATGACGTATACCATAACTGGGAAGATGTGCTTCCAGAGGCTAATGATAACAGAAGCAAAGCAACAGTTTATATTAGAGGTAGACCCTGCCATCTATACATAGGCCGGTGTAGTGGCCGGACAGTGGCAAAGCAAAGTCGCCGTAAGCCGCCATAGATCGGTGTAGTGGTAAAGGAATGAGCTAATCTGATTGAGGAATGCGACATTTGTAATGATGACCTAGTGACATTGGTTGACATCATGGTCGGTGGAACAATACTTTTGGTAGTCTATTGAAAAGGGGTTCAAGTCACTATTTCAGGAGTTAGCGAATATTACATTTCACAACCTGTAAAATCGAGAGCTTAAGAGCTAGAAATATAGAGAGAAAGTTGGTTATTTACCCGACAACTTGTGAGAGTTGTATCGAACTTGTCAAGACCTGAAGTGCTTTATCATTGTATTTGTGATCTCCCTCCATTTGTAGCTCTAGGTCAATCTTAACCCTCAGATTTAATAAAATATCTCATTTCTCCTGTAGACGTAGGTAGGACTTTCACCACTCGAATGAAAACATCCGTCAACAATATGAAGTA